>WSYQ01000831.1:0-82193 GCA_011426435.1 Lysiphlebus fabarum
GAGGTATTCGATTTTTTTTTTTTTCAAAAAAATTTTGAAATTGTAACAGGCAAATATAATGACCAAGGAGGTATTCGATTTTTTTTTTTTTTTCAAAAAAATTTTGAAATTGTAACAGGCAAATATAATGAACGAGGAGGTATTTAAATTTTTTTTTTCGTAAATACCAAAAAAATGACCTGCTGCATTTGAAAAAAATCGGAAAAATATGGGGTTTTAACAGGGTTATAGAACTTGACAAGAGGTATTCGATGCCGTTTCCCGTTTTTTTCCAGGATCAGGACTTTTTGAAAAAAATGACCTGGTGCATTTAAAAAAAATCGGAAAAATATGGGGTTTTAACAGGGTTATAGAACTTGACAAGAGGTATTCGATGCCGTTTCCCGTTTTTTTCCAGGATCAGGACTTTTTGAAAAAAATGACCTGGTGCATTTAAAAAAAATCGGAAAAATATGGGTTTTAACAGGGTTATAGAACTTGACAAGAGGTATTCGATGCCGCTTCCCGTTTTTTTCCAGGATCAGGACTTTTTTTTTTTTTGACCTGCTGCATTTAAAAAAAATCGGAAAAATATGAGGTTTTAACAGGGTTATAGAACTTGACAAGAGGTATTCGATGCCGCTTCCCGTTTTTTTCCAGGATCAGGACTTTTTTTTTTAATGACCTGCTGCATTTAAAAAAAATCGGAAAAATATGAGGTTTTAACAGGGTTATAGAACTCGACAAGAGGTATTCGATGCCGCTTCCCGTTTTTTTCCAGGATCAGGACTTTTTTTTTTTTGACCTGCTGCATTTAAAAAAAATCGGAAAAATATGGGTTTTAACAGGGTTATAGAACTCGACAAGAGGTATTCGATGCCGCTTTCCCGTTTTTTTCCAGGATCAGGACTTTTTTTTTTTTTTGACCTGCTGCATTTAAAAAAAATCGGAAAAATATGAGGTTTTAACAGGGTTATAGAACTTGACAAGAGGTATTCGATGCCGCTTCCCGTTTTTTTCCAGGATCAGGACTTTTTTTTTTTTTTGACCTGCTGCATTTAAAAAAAATCGGAAAAATATGAGGTTTTAACAGGGTTATAGAACTTGACAAGAGGTATTCGATGCCGCTTCCCGTTTTTTTCCAGGATCAGGACTTTTTGAAAAAAATGACCTGCTGCATTTAAAAAAAATCGGAAAAATATGAGGTTTTAACAGGGTTATAGAACTTGACAAGAGGTATTCGATGCCGCTTCCCGTTTTTTTCCAGGATCAGGACTTTTTTTTTTTGACCTGCTGCATTTAAAAAAAATCGGAAAAATATGAGGTTTTAACAGGGTTATAGAACTTGACAAGAGGTATTCGATGCCGCTTCCCGTTTTTTTCCAGGATCAGGACTTTTTGAAAAAAATGACCTGCTGCATTTAAAAAAAATCGGAAAAATATGAGGTTTTAACAGGGTTATAGAACTTGACAAGAGGTATTCGATACCGCTTCCCGTTTTTTTCCAGGATCAGGACTTTTTGAAAAAAATGACCTGCTGCATTTAAAAAAAATCGGAAAAATATGAGGTTTTAACAGGGTTATAGAACTTGACAAGAGGTATTCGATGCCGCTTCCCGTTTTTTTCCAGGATCAGGACTTTTTTTTTTTTGACCTGCTGCATTTAAAAAAAATCGGAAAAATATGAGGTTTTAACAGGGTTATAGAACTCGACAAGAGGTATTCGATGCCGCTTCCCGTTTTTTTCCAGGATCAGGACTTTTTTTTTTAATGACCTGCTGCATTTAAAAAAAATCGGAAAAATATGGGGTTTTAACAGGGTTATAGAACTTGACAAGAGGTATTCGATGCCGCTTCCCGTTTTTTTCCAGGATCAGGACTTTTTTTTTTTTGACCTGCTGCATTTAAAAAAAATCGGAAAAATATGGGGTTTTAACAGGGTTATAGAACTTGACAAGAGGTATTCGATGCCGCTTCCCGTTTTTTTCCAGGATCAGGACTTTTTTTTTTTTTGACCTGCTGCATTTAAAAAAAATCGGAAAAATATGGGGTTTTAACAGGGTTATAGAACTTGACAAGAGGTATTCGATGCCGCTTCCCGTTTTTTTCCAGGATCAGGACTTTTTTTTTTTTTGACCTGCTGCATTTAAAAAAAATCGGAAAAATATGGGGTTTTAACAGGGTTATAGAACTTGACAAGAGGTATTCGATGCCGCTTCCCGTTTTTTTCCAGGATCAGGACTTTTTTTTTTTTTGACCTGCTGCATTTAAAAAAAATCGGAAAAATATGGGGTTTTAACAGGGTTATAGAACTTGACAAGAGGTATTCGATGCCGCTTCCCGTTTTTTTCCAGGATCAGGACTTTTTTTTTTTTTGACCTGCTGCATTTAAAAAAAATCGGAAAAATATGAGGTTTTAACAGGGTTATAGAACTCGACAAGAGGTATTCGATGCCGCTTCCCGTTTTTTTCCAGGATCAGGACTTTTTTTTTTTTTGACCTGCTGCATTTAAAAAAAATCGGAAAAATATGAGGTTTTAACAGGGTTATAGAACTCGACAAGAGGTATTCGATACCGCTTCCCGTTTTTTTCCAGGATCAGGACTTTTTTTTTTAAATGACCTGCTGCATTTAAAAAAAATCGGAAAAATATGGGGTTTTAACAGGGTTATAGAACTTGACAAGAGGTATTCGATGCCGCTTCCCGTTTTTTTCTAGGATCAGGACTTTTTGAAAAAAATGACCTGCTGCATTTAAAAAAAATCGGAAAAATATGGGTTTTAACAGGGTTATAGAACTTGACAAGAGGTATTCGATGCCGCTTCCCGTTTTTTTCTAGGATCAGGACTTTTTTTTTTTTTGACCTGCTGCATTTAAAAAAAATCGGAAAAATATGAGGTTTTAACAGGGTTATAGAACTTGACAAGAGGTATTCGATGCCGCTTCCCGTTTTTTTCCAGGATCAGGACTTTTTGAAAAAAATGACCTGCTGCATTTAAAAAAAATCGGAAAAATATGAGGTTTTAACAGGGTTATAGAACTTGACAAGAGGTATTCGATGCCGCTTCCCGTTTTTTTCCAGGATCAGGACTTTTTTTTTTTTTTGACCTGCTGCATTTAAAAAAAATCGGAAAAATATGAGGTTTTAACAGGGTTATAGAACTTGACAAGAGGTATTCGATGCCGTTTCCCGTTTTTTTCCAGGATCAGGACTTTTTTTTTTTTTGACCTGCTGCATTTAAAAAAAATCGGAAAAATATGAGGTTTTAACAGGGTTATAGAACTTGACAAGAGGTATTCGATACCGCTTCCCGTTTTTTTCCAGGATCAGGACTTTTTTTTAAATGACCTGCTGCATTTAAAAAAAATCGGAAAAATATGGGGTTTTAACAGGGTTATAGAACTTGACAAGAGGTATTCGATGCCGCTTCCCGTTTTTTTCCAGGATCAGGACTTTTTGAAAAAAATGACCTGCTGCATTTAAAAAAAATCGGAAAAATATGGGTTTTAACAGGGTTATAGAACTTGACAAGAGGTATTCGATACCGCTTCCCGTTTTTTTCCAGGATCAGGACTTTTTTTTTTAAATGACCTGCTGCATTTAAAAAAAATCGGAAAAATATGGGGTTTTAACAGGGTTATAGAACTCGACAAGAGGTATTCGATGCCGCTTCCCGTTTTTTTCCAGGATCAGGACTTTTTTTTTTTTGACCTGCTGCATTTAAAAAAAATCGGAAAAATATGAGGTTTTAACAGGGTTATAGAACTTGACAAGAGGTATTCGATGCCGCTTCCCGTTTTTTTCCAGGATCAGGACTTTTTTTTTTTTTGACCTGCTGCTTTTAAAAAAAATCGGAAAAATATGGGGTTTTAACAGGGTTATAGAACTTGACAAGAGGTATTCGATGCCGCTTCCCGTTTTTTTCCAGGATCAGGACTTTTTTTTTTTTGACCTGCTGCATTTAAAAAAAATCGGAAAAATATGAGGTTTTAACAGGGTTATAGAACTCGACAAGAGGTATTCGATGCCGCTTCCCGTTTTTTTCCAGGATCAGGACTTTTTTTTTTTTTGACCTGCTGCATTTAAAAAAAATCGGAAAAATATGGGGTTTTAACAGGGTTATAGAACTCGACAAGAGGTATTCGATGCCGCTTCCCGTTTTTTTCCAGGATCAGGACTTTTTTTTTTTGACCTGCTGCTTTTAAAAAAAATCGGAAAAATATGAGGTTTTAACAGGGTTATAGAACTCGACAAGAGGTATTCGATGCCGCTTCCCGTTTTTTTCCAGGATCAGGACTTTTTTTTTTAAATGACCTGCTGCATTTAAAAAAAATCGGAAAAATATGGGGTTTTAACAGGGTTATAGAACTTGACAAGAGGTATTCGATGCCGCTTCCCGTTTTTTTCTAGGATCAGGACTTTTTGAAAAAAATGACCTGCTGCATTTAAAAAAAATCGGAAAAATATGGGTTTTAACAGGGTTATAGAACTTGACAAGAGGTATTCGATGCCGCTTCCCGTTTTTTTCTAGGATCAGGACTTTTTTTTTTTTTGACCTGCTGCATTTAAAAAAAATCGGAAAAATATGAGGTTTTAACAGGGTTATAGAACTTGACAAGAGGTATTCGATGCCGCTTCCCGTTTTTTTCCAGGATCAGGACTTTTTGAAAAAAATGACCTGCTGCATTTAAAAAAAATCGGAAAAATATGGGTTTTAACAGGGTTATAGAACTTGACAAGAGGTATTCGATGCCGCTTCCCGTTTTTTTCCAGGATCAGGACTTTTTTTTTTTTGACCTGCTGCATTTAAAAAAAATCGGAAAAATATGAGGTTTTAACAGGGTTATAGAACTTGACAAGAGGTATTCGATGCCGCTTCCCGTTTTTTTCCAGGATCAGGACTTTTTTTTTTTTTGACCTGCTGCATTTAAAAAAAATCGGAAAAATATGAGGTTTTAACAGGGTTATAGAACTTGACAAGAGGTATTCGATGCCGCTTCCCGTTTTTTTCCAGGATCAGGACTTTTTTTTTTTTTGACCTGCTGCATTTAAAAAAAATCGGAAAAATATGGGGTTTTAACAGGGTTATAGAACTTGACAAGAGGTATTCGATGCCGCTTCCCGTTTTTTTCCAGGATCAGGACTTTTTTTTTTTTGACCTGCTGCATTTAAAAAAAATCGGAAAAATATGGGGTTTTAACAGGGTTATAGAACTTGACAAGAGGTATTCGATGCCGCTTCCCGTTTTTTTCTAGGATCAGGACTTTTTGAAAAAAATGACCTGCTGCATTTAAAAAAAATCGGAAAAATATGGGGTTTTAACAGGGTTATAGAACTTGACAAGAGGTATTCGATGCCGCTTCCCGTTTTTTTCTAGGATCAGGACTTTTTTTTTTTTTGACCTGCTGCATTTAAAAAAAATCGGAAAAATATGAGGTTTTAACAGGGTTATAGAACTTGACAAGAGGTATTCGATGCCGCTTCCCGTTTTTTTCCAGGATCAGGACTTTTTGAAAAAAATGACCTGCTGCATTTAAAAAAAATCGGAAAAATATGAGGTTTTAACAGGGTTATAGAACTTGACAAGAGGTATTCGATGCCGCTTCCCGTTTTTTTCCAGGATCAGGACTTTTTTTTTTTTGACCTGCTGCATTTAAAAAAAATCGGAAAAATATGAGGTTTTAACAGGGTTATAGAACTCGACAAGAGGTATTCGATGCCGCTTCCCGTTTTTTTCCAGGATCAGGACTTTTTTTTTTTTGACCTGCTGCTTTTAAAAAAAATCGGAAAAATATGAGGTTTTAACAGGGTTATAGAACTCGACAAGAGGTATTCGATGCCGCTTCCCGTTTTTTTCCAGGATCAGGACTTTTTTTTTTTTGACCTGCTGCATTTAAAAAAAATCGGAAAAATATGGGTTTTAACAGGGTTATAGAACTCGACAAGAGGTATTCGATGCCGCTTCCCGTTTTTTTCCAGGATCAGGACTTTTTTTTTTAATGACCTGCTGCTTTTAAAAAAAATCGGAAAAATATGGGTTTTAACAGGGTTATAGAACTCGACAAGAGGTATTCGATGCCGCTTCCCGTTTTTTTCCAGGATCAGGACTTTTTTTTTTAATGACCTGCTGCATTTAAAAAAAATCGGAAAAATATGAGGTTTTAACAGGGTTATAGAACTCGACAAGAGGTATTCGATACCGCTTCCCGTTTTTTTCCAGGATCAGGACTTTTTAAAAAAAATGACCTGCTGCATTTAAAAAAAATCGGAAAAATACGGGGTTTTAACAGGGTTATAGAACTCGTCAAGAGGTATTCGATGCCGTTTTCTGTTTTTTTCTAGGATCGGTTTTTTGAGATAATGATATTAATATATTATCAAATTCGTCGAAAACATTTTGAATTTGTATTAGGAAAATATGATGAGCGCAGAAGTAATCGAATTTTTTTTTCGAAAAAATTTGGAATTTTTAACAGGCTAATATAATGACTGAAGAAGTTTTCAAATTTTTTTTTTTGAAAAAATTTTTTAATTTGTATTAGGTAAATATACTCAACGAAGAGGTATTCGATTTTTTTTTTATATTCTAGAATTTATCACAAATTTTATATTTCAATTCAATTTTTTTTTTCAGGGTATTTTCAAAGATAAAAGTAAATATCCAACATTAACAAGAATGTCGTATTGTCAGTGTCGTTTACGATTAGTATTCGCAAGTATATTCAAAGAATTCGGTTGGTCACACGTTGCATTGATACTTGATAAATCCGACTTATTTTCATTAACTGTTGGAAAAAATCTGGAATATGGATTAAGAAAAGATGGATTACTTAAATTTGTACGTGAACTTGATGGTAATTCTGAGGATGATTCTTATCATTTATATTTACGAGATGCAAGCATGTATGCTAGAGGTAAATATATTAATCTTTTTAAAACAATAATAATAATCAAATATTTTATATTTATTGTTTTTTATTTAGTCGTTATTTTGAGTGTTCGAGGTACACTTGTTAGAAAATTTATGCTTGCTGCTCATAGTCTAGGGATGACTCGTGGAGATTGGACATTTCTTGATGTTGAAATAATTCAAGTAAAAAAAAAACAAAACAACACAAACCAAACATTCAAATAGTATTCCTTATTATTTACCTAATGTTGATTTATATTTCTTATTTTTGTTTTTTTTTGTAATATAATAAAGGGATCATACTGGGGTGATCATGATTGGGAAATAAATGATCATGATGATTCAGCAGCAAGAAAAGCATATGAAGCATTATTACGTGTATCATTATTACAACCAACTAGTCCACGATTTCAAGGTTTTGCTGACAATGTCAGGTTACGTGCACAAACTGATTACAATTATTCATTTTCAGAAGGTGAAGAGGTATGTTATTGACACTAGTGCACTCAAACTAATTATGCATCAATCATTAATATCAAAATGTGATTTATTTTCAATCTCGTTAAAAGAAAGAAAAAAAAATTAATTAACAAATGGAATTTAATTATTTATAAATTTAATTACTTGAATTATCAATTTCAATATTTATAAATTTATATAATTAATAATAAATTATTTATTTATTTTTCTTTAAACACAGGTAAATTTTTTTATTGGTGCATTTTATGATGGTGTTTATTTATTGGGAATAGCCTTGAATGAAACAATTGCTGAAGGTGGTGATATATTGGATGGTTTATCAATGACTAGAAAAATGTGGAATCGTGATTTCATGGGAATAACTGGTCATGTTAGAATTGATGTTGATGGTGATCGTGATGCTGATTATAGTATTCTTGATTTAGATCCAATAACTGGTAGTTTTGAAGTTGTTGCACATTATTTAGGTGCTAATCGTGAATATAGCCAAATGATTGGTAAAAAAATACATTGGCCAGGTGGTAGAGATTCACCACCACGTGATATACCAGAATGTGGTTTTCTTGGTGATGATCCATCATGTTTATTAAAAACAGATGCATATACATTTGTTATTTGTGCTAGTTTAGCATTATCAATTATTTTAATAATTGCTATTATTGCTGCATTTTTACTTTATCGTCATTTACGTTTATCAGCTGATCTTAATAATATGTCATGGAGAATAAGACCTGAAGATTTATTACTTGAAGTTAGCAAAGTATTTTCATCAAAAATTAATTTACATCAAGTTATGTCTGAACCAAATGTAATATTTTTTATTTAAATTAAATATATAATATTATTATTTTAATGAAAAATATATTATTTATTTAGAATTATGGACTTGAACAACGTAGACGTGGTTCACAAGTTAGTGGTGATTCATTTGGACAAACAACTGTATTTACAACTGTTGGAATTTATAAAGGTGAACGTGTTGCTATTAAAAAAATAACTAAAAAAAAAGTTGTTGATGTTACTAAAAAATTATTATGGGAAATTAAACAAGTACGTGATGTTACATCTGAAAATACAGTGAGGTATAAAAATAAAATAAAATAAATTGATATAAAAAATTTGTTTTGGACAATATGGACAATAATTTAACATTTTATTATAGATTTATTGGAGCATGTTTGTGTTCACCATCACCAACAGTATTGATATTAACTGAATATTGTCCAAAAGGATCGTTGAAAGATGTACTCGGTAATGAGGCAATAAAACTCGATTGGAATTTTCGTATGTCACTTATTCATGATATTGTTAAGGTGAAATTTGACAAATAATTTATTTGACAATTTTATTTTATTTTTTATTTCATTATTTTTTATTATATCAATTTTTTTTTTCAATTTATTTTATATAACAGGGAATGGATTATTTACATGCAAGTGAAGTTGGATCACATGGTAAATTAAGATCATGTAACTGTCTGATTGATGGACGTTTTGTATTAAAAATATCTGATTTTGGACTTAAAACATTAACAACACCAGCTGATTTGATTGTTGATGAAACCTATTATACAAGTAAGACAAATTAATTTCATATTTATATATTTATTGTAAATAATTTATTTTTTTTTCTTTTTTTAAATAAATAATTTTAATATTTTTATTTAAAGAATTACTTTGGATTGCACCAGAATTATTACCAGGTACTGTTTTACCTGGATGTGCTGCAACACAAAAAGGTGATGTCTACAGTTTTGCAATAATTTTAGAAGAAATTGTACTTCGTGGTGGACCATATGAAGTTGCAAAATCATACATGTCATCACAAGAAGTAAATATTTATTATTTAATTTGTTTCATTAAATATATTTTTATATATTTACCTATATTTTTTTTTGTTAGATAATTCAACGTGTATCAGCTAGCGAAAATCCAAGTTTTCGTCCAGAAGTTGCCTTGAGAGATTGTCCACCTGATATACTTTCTCTTATGGAAAAATGCTGGAATGAAATTGCAGAGGAACGACCAAGCTTTCACTCAATACGTGCAACAATTAGAGGAATAATGAAGTTTGTTTTGTTCATCCTTTTTTAAAAAAACACTTAAGTGATAAAATAAATTAATTTATAATTTTTTTTTTTTTCCATCAGAGGATATTGTGAAAATCTTATGGATGATCTTTTACGACGTATGGAACAATATGCAAATAATTTAGAAGTTTTAGTTGGTGAAAAAACTGAACAGCTGAGTTTAGAAAAAAGACGAAGTGAAGAATTATTATATCAAGTTCTTCCAAGGTATATTTAATATAATAATTTACAATTTTATAAATATAAATTAAATTATATAAAAATAATATGTACCAATTATATATATTTTAGACAAGTTGCTTGTCAATTAATGGCAGGTGAAGTTGTACAACCAGAACAATTTGAATCAGTAACAATATATTTTAGTGATATTGTTGGTTTTACTAGTTTATGTGCACAAAGTACACCAATGCAAGTTGTTGATTTTTTAAATGATCTTTATTCAACATTTGATAGAATTATTGGATTTTATGATGTTTATAAAGTTGAAACAATTGGTGATGCATATATGGTTGTATCTGGTTTACCACAAAGAAATGGTGATGAACATGCCAAAGAAATATGTTTAATGGCATTAGCAATACTTGATGCTGTTACAACATATAAAATATTACATAAACAAGATGCACAATTAAGTGTTAGAATTGGTATACATAGTGGTCCTGTTTGTGCTGGTGTTGTTGGACAAAAAATGCCACATTATTGTTTATTTGGTGATACTGTTAATACAGCATCAAGAATGGAATCTTCTGGTTTACGTAAGATTATATTTAATTACACATGTATAAATATTTATATATATATATATATGTACATATTAAATTTATTTGTTTTGTTTTTCAGCACTTCGTATTCATGTGTCTGATGCAACTAAAAATATATTAGATAAATTTGGGATATTTGAATTGGAATTAAGAGGTGAAGTTGAATTACGTGGTAAAGGTAATGTAACATCATACTGGCTTAATTGTTGTACATCACCAGATCCAAGATTATCAACACCAAAAAATCGTAAATACAGTACAAGTCCACCAGATAATAATGCAACAACTTTTAATCCACTTATTTTTCCTCAAAGCTTAACAAATTGTTCAAAAATAGCTAACAATACATTTATTAATTTATCAGAATTATAATTATTTAAATATTAACAATAATAACAATTATTATTTATTTTTATTAATTTTTTTTTTTATTTTTTTTTTATTACATCAATCAAAGTTTTGTGTCTTGAAATATATATATACATACATATATATATATTATATTGTTAATAAGAAATTAAACAAATTAAATGAAATATTACGAAAATAATAATAACGAAAATAAAAAATTAAATAATAATAATTCAATGTTAATCCTTAAGATTTGATGTGTAGTTTTTTTGTTTTTTTAAACAAAATTAAAATTAAATAAACATTAAATTCTTTAACAACTAGGTTGAAAATTAAAAAAAAAAAAAAAAAAACTAATTTCTTTGTCAATTTTTTTAAAGCAAAATGAAACAAAAATTCTTTTATTTATGCAAGAGACTTAAAAACACTCAAACACTGGTTCTCTTTGCGTTTATTACAAACTATTGAAAAAAAAAAACAAATTAAAAACGTAAATAATAAAAAAATATATATATATTTTTAAATAAAATTGAAGACATTAATTTTATAGTATTATTATTGATCTAATCAAAATTAACTAATAATTTTAATATCATTTTTTTTTAATTTTTATTAAGATTAAGTGTTTTTATTTTTAATTATTTATCTTTTTTTTTTACTTGCTTTGTGTGTATGTTATATCTTATATCACGAATTGATGATTATTATTATCAATTAAATTTTAATAGTCAATTTAGTCATGTTTAAATGTGTATTATGTGTTATTTATAAATTCGTTAATTATTAATAAGTTATATTGTCAATGTAACTACTTTGATGCTAGAAACATTATCAATCTGAAATGATATAAAATAATTATAAATTATATATATTGTATTATTTTGAAAAATATAAAATAAAATTATCATTTATATTTTATTTAATGTAAATTGTGTGAATAAAAATATAATATTTACCGAAAACTTATGGCTTTTGCAGCAAGAAGTCTGTTACATTCAGCAGTATCAGGAAGTGGTAGAGGCAAATATGGACTTTCATTGTCCTGTTCAGTAAAATCAAAACGATGAATACGTGGTTGTACTTTCATATCACCAAATGGTCCTTTCAATATCAAATAATGTAATGGTAATGGATATGTTGTTTTTGTTTTTAATATCAACTGTTGAAAAAGAAAAAAAAAAAAAAAACAAAACGAAACGTAAGAATGATAAAAGAAATAATTATTAAATTAAAAATAATTTAATAAACTTGCCTGATAAGTCATGTCACGCTCAGAACTTTGTGTTGGATCACATTGACTATTATTAATTCTAGCTTTAACAACCCATTGATTATTAAATGCAGTAAAACGTGATGTTTCATAAAATAATTTATGAACAAATTCATCAGTACGATATGGTTTCATTTGTAAATCTAAATAATATTTAAATTATATTAATTATTAATATTATAAAATATAATTTATTTATTTAATAAATTTAATAATTACCATTGAATGTAATTTTTTCATATGAAAGTAATTCAAATACACTGTCACATAATCGACGTTCTTCAAGTGTACGTGCATCAATATCACGTAGTGCTTCCATAACATCTTTACCTTTTGTATTTGGATGAACACAATTACTTTCATGTTCTGGAACTTCATGATTTGGTCCACGCCATGGACAACCAATTCTGCTATATTTACAACTTGTTATTCTGTTTTAATAATAAACAAAAAAAAAAAAAAAAGTAACAACAATTCATGTAATATTTAAATAAAAACTTGAAGATAAAAATTATAAATTAATTACCTCTCATCACACATGGATTCTTCATGACGTTCTAATGAATTTCTTGGAAATTCTTTAGCACAAAATTGACATTCAGCTGGTAATTCAGATACAGCTTTTTCAACAGCTAAATTCCTTGATGCTGATGTTTTACTTATTTCGATACGACAATTTGGACATGTTGCTAATTCATCACGCAATCTAGCATCAGCCAATACATGAGTGAAACAACCAGCACACATCAAGTGTCCATTTGTACACTGTAAACATTATTACAACAAACCATTCTCATTTCTTTTTTTTTTTTTTGATATATATAATTTTAAAATACATATTATTTAATAAATTATAATTTAGCTTTTTCAAATTAATTGAGTGACTTTTTTTTTTTATTAACTTAATAACTATATACTTTTTACCATAAATTGTTGTTATATATTTTATTTTTTTAAAAACCTGAAACACAAAATTGTATCAGGTTAATTTTTTTAATATGGATTAATGTTTATTTTACTTTTTTTTTTATTTGTTATTTAATCATTAATATTTTTTTTAAATGTAAAATACATTTTAACATAAAATAATTATATTTTTTTTTTTTTTAATAGGATTGATAGGAATTAAATTATGATATGGGATAGATAAATTTATGATGGACAATGTGAGTTTAATTGAAAAAAAATCTTACACTATTTTATTTTTGATTTTTGTTTTTTATTTAAAAAAAACCATTATCTTAATTTATTTTGTTTTAAATTATTAATATCATCATTTATTTAATTATAAAATTCTTACGTACTCATAAATTATTTTATTTATTTTTTATTAAACTTAAATTACAAGTTTGTTGTAAAATAAAATAAAAAAATAAATATACACATTGTTATTTATATATGACCATTACAAAATATAAAAAATATATAACATATTGTTTTAAAATTAAATAATTAATTGACCTATTGATAATTTTATAATTAAATGTACAAAAAATTAATAATATTATTATATTTAATTATGTGTTTATTAAATAATTAACAATATTATCAATAACATTTATTATTTAATAAATAAATGATTAAAAAATATATAGGTATTTATTTAATATTTTTTTGCATAAATTTAAGAGTCATTAAGCAATGATTAAATTAATATATCTACGACGCAATTGAATGTGGCTATGTAAAAAAAAAAAATAAATAAATAAATAAAAATAGTTATGTAGAAAGTACTTGACGTTTATAAACGAAGGTTACAGACAATTATAATTATCCATCTGCTGTACCCACCACCAATTTTATTAATAAAAAAAAAAAATAAATTAAAAAAAAATAGGTACAGGTATATATTATTAGATCTACTAAATAATATCCAAACACAAAGAAAATAATGACATTAAAAATATCAATAACAACATGATAAATATTGACATAAAATTATAAAAAAAATGTAAAAATTATTAATTAAATTAATAAATAATAATAAATTATTTATTACCTGATAAACTGCTGCCCTAGGAAGATCAAGACAAACAGCACAGCATAAAATTCCACCCAAACGATGTTCTAATTTTTGATCACTTTTACCATCTGTTTTTATTAATTTACGTCTTTTTTTATCAGGCTCAATAAAATCATCATTTTTATTATCAATATCATCATTTAATTGTTGTACAACTTGTGGTGATTGTTGTTGTTGTTGTTGCTGCTGTTGCTGTTGCTGTTGTTGTTGTTGTTCAACAATAGTATTATTTGATGATGATGATGCTTCACAACTTGGATCAGCCATCTTGATTGTTTTGATTGTTTTTCCTTATAAATCGTTCACCTCGAGAGGAAGAGCTCACTAATTTCTCTTTATTCTCTTTCACTAATATATATTTTTTTATTTATTATTATTTATCTCTCTCTTGTTGTAATATTTTTTTTTTATCTCAGTTACCATACGCTAAATAAAAAAAAAATATATCTTTGTGTGTATATATAAATTATTTTTTTTTATATACGTGCGCAAGCGTGTTGTTAACTCCCCTTTTTTTTTTGTGTTTTGTTTTGTTTTGTTTTTTTTTTTAATTTCAATATATATTACTATTATTATTATTAAATTTATATTATAATTTTCTTTATTTGTTTTTATCACGAAAATATATATTAAATTATTCACTTATATTAATAATTCATATTAAACGTCAACTAATGTTAATATAATTAATTTATAAAAAAATAAATAAAAATACAAAAAATTATGAAATATAAATTTTTAAGGACATTGAACTTTTGATTATTGATTATATTATTATTATATTTATTTATATTTTGATTTAAAAAATTATTACGAATTAAGACGTAGTTTAAGTTGAAAAACACACACAGATATATATTGACACGAGTTTTCTAGATGACGTCAGGCAAACAGCTGGTTTAAACAACACAACAAACTTCAAGTTTTAAAGAGACGTGTTTGTTCTCTTTTTTATCCCTCTCTATATATATTTAAATGAAACTCAAATATATATATTTTTCTTTTTGTTTGTTGATTTCTTTGTATACACTTTATTCTCCCACCTATTGATATTATTATTATTAAATACCAGACAAGCCCTTTCTCAATAATAATATATCATATTGCTATAATTTCAAGTTGAAAATAGTTATTAATTTTATTGTCATGATATTGAAGATAATAAATTTTGATTTTTAAAAAATTTATATTTTTTTACTTATCTTGAACTTGATATGTTCAATGTCAATGCCCAGTTTATTCTTGATTTATTAATTTCCTTATTTTGTCCTCGAAAATAATTCACCAAGATTATTATTTAAATTGATTTATAAATTATGTATTTGTAAAGAAAAAATAAAAAATTTATGTTATTAAATTAAATTGATTATCAGAACGTAAATTTAACAGATTTTTTTTTTTTTTTAAATTATTTAAATTTAAAAGAGAAAAATAAAAAAAAATAAAGAATTAATTGTAAATTTATAAAATTAAATTTTTTTTTTTTTTAATTTTATTTTGTGTATTAACAACAGACAAATAATTTTAATATTGATTTAATTATTGGCATTAATAATTATTCAATTAAATATTATTATATACAAATACACATTTTTCATGTGTCTATTATACATTTTATTGTTTAATTATTTTACTTTTATAATTATCTCATCAAAGATAATTTATTAAATTCATATTTTTCTTTTTTATATTCAACTTTCTGTAATAGTTGTTGTGTTTCTTGTTGTTTGACCTTGTCCTTTTGAATTATTATTTGTATCACTTATTGAATTTAATATCACATCTGTTGTATTTTTTAAGTGAATAAAATTTTCTTCCATCTTGTTAATTCTGTCATTGAAATCAAGTGTATGAATATTTTTTACCTGTTTCAATTAAATAAATTAATATTATATATTATTTTGATAAATTAATTGATTGTTTATTTATTTATTTATTTATTTTTTATATAGTTAAAATTAATATTTACTTGATCATTCACAGTATTTATTGTTGCGTTTAATAATTTTTCATGATCTGATATTTTGGCACATTGTCCACGAAGTGTTTCAAGTGTCACTGTGACATTTAAATTATTGTCCATCATACTATCCAATTTTTTCTGTAAATAATATTTATAATTAAATAGCTGTTGATGTTATTGATAAATAAAATTATTAATTTAGATAATTAGTATATTTTTTACCTTATCATTTTCACGATCATTTTGGACCCATGTTAATTTTTTAGTTAATGTTTCAGTAATGTTTGTTAAATCAATTTGTAATTTTGATATTGCTTGACTTAATTCATCTGTTTTTATTCTTGATGCATTTGTTATTAATTCTGGTCCACGTGTAACCTTTGACAATTCAGTCAATGAAGTCTGTTAAAATAATTTAAAAATAAATGAATTATATTTACATATTATTTTAAATTTATTTAAATTAATTTATTACCTTAATTTCTGTAATATTATTTTGAATAATAATTTGAGCATCTTGTAATTTTTTATCAACAATTTTTAAACCATCAGCAGTACTTTTTAAATCTTCAATTTTACTTCCAAATGTTGCAACACTATTTAATATATTATTTAAATCTTTTGGAACATTTGTTAATTCTGGTGCACGATTTAAAAGTTCTTGTACTTGATGAAGTTCTGGTTGCAAATTTGACAACTAAAAATAATTATTATTCAAATTAAATAATAATTAAAATATAAAAGTATATTCAATTTTTTAATTTACCTGTGTTGTGAAATTATGTATTTGTAATTTTACATCTGCTAATTGTGAATGTAGAAGGGTTTGATTGATTTGAATTTCTTTCGAGAGTGAATGACACTTTTGAAGAGAATCTTGTACACCATCACTGCCTGCTTTAACTGTAACACAAATATGAAATAAAAAATTAAAATAATTATTATTTTAAACAACAATTTACAACAAAAAAAAAAAAAAAAAAAAAAAACCTAAAAGTTTTAAATATTAAAAATTATTTTTAAATAATTAAATTGGGAATTATTATTTTGGAGGATATTGTAAAACATTTTTGTAGATTCATGTTGGTTTCCTCGATGTTGTCAGTACCTTGATCAACTTCAACTCTGAGTGTTGTTAGTTGTTGACGTACATCAACAAATAACCAAATGAGACTTGCTGTTGCCAATACAGATGCACATCCAAAAAATGCATTACATGCCCGGAATAAACCCGGACATGTACGTCCTCTTCTTGCTCGACTTTTACGATTGCCACGTATTGATACATTCCAATATTCAGAACGTTCATCACTGCTATCAGTTAATAATTCCTATTAATAAAATAAATTAACAAAATAATTATAAATAATTAAATAGAAAAAAAAACAAAAACAAAAACAAATACATAAATAAATGTTGCAATTAAATTACCTGTGAACTTCTTTTTCCAGATGTTCTTCTGGATATAACATGTGATGGTGCTAATGCATCTAATTCTTTACGTTTTTTCATTTTTTTCGTCGGAGGACGAAGTGGCACCGTCACTGCCACCGAGTCCATTTTAATATTATCAAATAATATTTAAAATAAACTTTACAATATTTATTTATTGACAATATTTAATTTATTAAATTTAACAATGACCTATATAATAATCATATCAAAATAAAAAAAAAAAAAAAACGTAAATTTAACGTAAATAACACAAAAAAAGTTTCAAGTTTCTGCGCACATTCGGTCACCTTGATTTTTTCATTTCTATTATTTTAATTATTTAAACTCTTTTATCATATTTAACGTGATTATTTTCCTTTAACAAAATAAATAATAACTTTATATAATATTTTAATAATTTTTTTTCTCTTCATTTTCAATGTTTTTTAAATTTTATAAATTTCATATATATTTATTTAATTATGTCAATTAATATTATTAAATTTGTAATTTTTAGTTTTATACTGTTAAATAAATAAAGGAAAAATATAATAATAAATTTATTTATTTTTTTCTTTTAACACCTTTGTGTGTTACACCTGGTGTTATCGTATCAGTAAGTAATATACTCATTTGTGTACACAACACTGACAACGATATACATAGACATATAACTTAATTTTATTTAAAATAAAAAACAATAAATATGAAAATGAAGATAAAAAAAATTAAGCCAAGCATTTTAAAATAGTTAAAAAATAATAATAATAATATTAACGATGAGAATCTATTTTATTCGTAATTCGTTTGAAATATTATAAACTAATATTATTATTATTTTTTAATATACAAGTTTCATAATCATATAGTTAAAATGACAATCAGTAAAATAAGTTGACTGCTAGTCAGAACGATTGCTAATATGACCCTGAGATTCGATAAGATATGACTTATGAATTAACGAAATAAGAAAAAAAAAAAAAACTGAAAATTAAAATGAACAAAAAATAAAATACCACATAATCTAGACACGTCACATTAAAAATTTATTTATTTATTTGTTTATTTGTTTATTATGTATCAAAAAAAAAAAGCCGGTCAGGATTTTGATTTAAAAAAAAAAAAACTGTGTGAAGGTTTTTCTGTCTGGTTTTTTTTTTTTTAAATTTAAATATATATTTCTGTAAATAGATTGTCATTTAAGTATTTAACAACCTGTTTTTTTTTTTTAATTTATTTCTTATCAATAAGATGGAGTTTTTAATATTGACTAATGATTTGAAAAATAAAAATAATATTTATTTAAGTAAGACAAAGTTAAAAGAGGGGATGACTAGTTTCCCTTGCTGTGTACTATATCGATCGTACATTTACGTATTTTTTTTTTCTATTTAATTTATATATTTTTTATTTTCACATAATAACACTATAAATTTACCAATTTTTTAATCATCACTAGAATGACTGATACGTAGTTTAAATAAAATTATTTTTAGTATTTATATTTAACAATAGAATTTTAAAATTGATAATTTTTTTAATTTTTTTTTTTTTTTTCTTTTTAAATTTTGATGCCAGAAAATTTTTATATATTATTATTAGTATGATTTGATGTATTTATTTTTTAATTAGTTATATATTTATTCACAGATTATTTATATTTAAATTATATTTTATATCAATTACATTGGTGGTTTTGTCATCCACCTACAAGCGCATCACAAATGTTACTGTGTGGTGCGTCGATTTTTTACTCAACTCTCACAGTATATATCAACTCAAGTGGTTCTGATATCGACTTTAAAGGTGGGCGAGATATAAAAGTACATAATACAAACAAATGTGAATTAATATTTTAACATTATCATAATGTTATGTTATAAATTAATACAAAATATATACACAATGAAAATTTTGATATTTTAACAATGTTATAATAATTTAAAAAAAATAAAATAAATTATTTTATTTTTACTTTAAAAACTATTAAACTATTATATTTATTATTTATAATTTTATTTATTTATTTATTTATTATTGTTACAAGTTAAATTGTTAAATTTTTGTGTGTAGAATAAAAAAAGAACTAATAAAAGGACTTGTCTATTGAAACGACTCACGTCTTCACTAACATTGATCTTTTTTTACATAAATTTTTATGTAAAACAATTATTTATAAATAAAAAAATTATAAATAATAAATACATAATTTAATTATTCATTGAAATATAATATTCAATCAATATAAAAAAAATAAATGTTATTTAAAATAAATTAAAAAAATGTCTATGTTATAAACAAAAGAAAATTGCATTTTCTTAGTTGTAAATTTCTAATAAAAATTATATAAAAATATATTTCAATTACCAAGTTTTATTGTTGTATCCATTTTTCCAATTTCTCCATAAAGTATAATTGCCAACCATGACAATGCAATTAGCCAAAATATAATCAACAATGTTGCAATCCATAATGTTATTATTTTTGTTTTACTTTTAATACAATTACATGTATCATTTTTTTTAATTTTTTCATTAACAAATTTATGTCTTCTGTAATATAAAAAATAATACAAATATTATATAATAATAATAATAAATAATAAATAATAAACAAATATAATTTTACCTTTTAACTTTTTTTTTTTTTTGTATTTCAATAATATCTGAATCACTATCACTTTCAGATAATAAATCTAATAAATTAATTGTTTCTTTAATATTATATTTATTTTCCATAATATTTTAATAATTTAATACAAATCATTATTTCATTAATTATAAATATTTTAATTCAATTTTTATTTATTATGTTTGTTTATTTAGGTATATATTTTTTTTCTCTCAAACACTAACCTAACCTTGAAAAATGTATCATTATTATTATTATTTTAAAAACACAAAATGACAAATAAAATTTAAACAAGATAAAACATTTAATTTAAAAATAATAAAAATCAAAAAAATAAAATAAAATAAATAATAGATATAATATACCTATTAGTCAAAAATTTTGATAAAATTTTATTATTTAGAAACACGATAATAATAATTTATGATTACTGATAGAAAGAGAAGAAAAAAACAAAAAAAAATAATAATAAAAATATACATATATATCTATATACACATACCACTGTGATTTTTTTTGTATGTATTAAATAACGACATACATATTTGCCATTAGATGTCGGCGTTGTTTGTTATCATCAGCCGCGGGAAGAACACACATACATCGGCCACGAGGAATCTAACCTCAGGTGCTCTAAGAAAAAAAAAAAAAAAATAAAAAAAAACCTTAGTGTATGATATTTAATATTAAATAAAGTGGTTAATAATAATTTGTCATTATAATACAACAATGTCACTGTATTAAACAATATAATAATTATAAAAATAATATAATTTTATTTAAAAAAAAATATAATAAATATTGATATATCATGGATTTACAAGTCGACACGTCAGAGTTTGTTGAGAGAAATACACCACACAAAAGTGTAAGTTAATAATATTAATAAATAATATATTTAAAAATAAATGTCATATAATTATTAATTATATTATTAATTAAATATTAATAATAATTATAATAATGATAATATTTAATTTATAAATTAATTTAATTTTATAATATTAACAGTGGGTTCGTCAGCCTCTACATCGTAATCAAAATCTTTACAATCGTTTAATACGTGCACTTGTTGCTGATAATGCTGAGGATAAATTTAGATTTATTGAAAATCATCCAGAAATATCAAGAAATATTAAAAATCGTGTTTATAAAAAACCAAATCCACGTAGTGATAATGTCATTGAAGATTTTTTGGGTCAATATACTGAACAAATTCTTGATGATTGTGCTGCATTTAGAAGAAATAATAAATTATGGTTAAAATGTCCAAAATTACCATCATCAAAAGATATATGGAAAAAAACAATAATACCAAATCAATTATTACCACGTAATTATTCTAAAAAAAGAAATAGATATTCATCAAAATATATTACAAGTGAAAGTGAATTTGATTCTGACTCACCCCCAGAATTAACTGGTATACAATTAATTTATCATTAAATTAATATTTTATTATTTTTTATTTTATAATGAATTTTAAAATTTATCTTTATTTATTGTATTATTATTATTTTAATTTATTTTATTTCATTTTATTTATTTATTTATTTTTTTTGTTTTAGCTGAAACATACGATTGTTTTGTTAAACAATCAAAAAAAACTAAAATTTCCTCATCAAATGATGATTCTGATTATATGAGATTAAATTTAAATACTAAAGAAATATGTATGAGTGATTTAAATTATTCACGTGATAATAGTTGTGACAAAATAACTGAGTCAACAGGTAAGTTTTTTTTTTTGATAAAAAATAAAAAAAAAACATGATACAAAGATAAGATAAAGCTAGTATTAATATATATTTAAAAATATTACAGTTACTGAAAAATTAACAAATTCAAAAACAGAGAATAATAATGTTGATATTAATAATTTTGTAAGATCTGTAGATTCAAACAACAACAATAATAATAATAATTTAAATAAAATACAACAAATACCAAGAAAACCAAAATCAACTTGGTTAAATCGTCTTGTTGAATCAAATTATAGTAATATAATTACTAATAATAATCAATCAACAAGTAAAGAATTCAATGACAATGAAAATATTTATAAAAATGAAGAGAATAATAATATGATTGTAAACAATATTATTAATAGTAATAATAATAATAATGATGATGACAAAAATAAAAGTCAAATTGATGATAAAAAAATATATGACTATGAAGATAATAAAATTGAAAATGAGGTAAATATAAGTATTGATAGTAATAATAATAATACTACTATTAGTAGTAGTAATGATAATGATAATAATAATAATAATGATGATGATATTATTAATATTAATAATGATGATAGTGACAGTAATAATAATAATGATAGTGATAGTAATAATAATAACAACAGTGATAGTAATAAAGATGATGATGATGATGATGATGATGATGATAATGATACTGAAAATAATTGTTTACGTATAAATGATATTGAATTATTATCAGGTAATGATTTTTTGACTGGAAATGCAATGCATGTTTTACTCAATTACTATTATTGGCAACAAAAAGATGATCAATTTCGTGATTGTTTTAAAATAATGCCATTGAATTCAAATTTTGATGATTTAAAAAAATATCAAAAATCAAATCGAGCTAAACATAATACTGATGAATATGTATTTATTTGTATTGAAGAGAGACAAGATTTTTATGGTATTATATTAAAAAGATTAAGATTTAAAATGTTTTTTGATGAACGAGTTGTTGTGTTAAATAGCAATCATAAATATGAAAATAAACATTTGATTAAAATAATACAAAATTTAAGAAAACATATTAATGAAGTTGATTATTACTCTGAACTTGATTATCCACATCAATTAAATCGTCCAGTATCAAATATATATTTGGTTTATTTTTTCAAATGGTTAACAATTGAAAATTTAGAAAAATTATTTGAAGATGAACCATGTGAAATGCCACTTGCTTTAAGTAAAAATAATCTTGAAATGTTAAAAGCAGATTATATTAAAATTTTATATAATTTTTTACCAAATAAATTATGTAAATTATCAAATTTAAATTTTGATGATTTTAATGCTTGATAATATAATATCATTATTATTATTATTATTATTACTATTATTTTATATTTCTTTATTTTTTTATTTCATTTTTTTTTTTTTTTTTTTTTTTTTTTTATAGATTAAATAACTCATTTAATGATGTGTTAAAAAGAAAAAAAAATAATAAATCAAAGATAAAGAAATAATATATATTTATATATATTAAAATAAGATAAATAAATTAATAATAAATTTTGAAGATTATATTTGATAACAGCAAACAAATCAAAACTTATATCTGTATTTAATGTTAAGTAAGTTTAAAAATATAGTTATTATTATTAAAACTTTGTTAAAAAGAAAGTTAAATAAATAATTTTAAGCTATATTTATCTGGAGGCAATGAAAATCAAAAGACAATAAATTGTATTTTGTTATTAAAGTACAATTTTCTGTACTGTTGTATCAGGAACTATACAGTATTTATAAGATCTTGATAATAAAATAATAATTTTTGCCAACAATAGAACTAATAATTAATTAAATATATTATCAAATAAACTTCAACATAAATACTTATAATTATTCAATAAGACGTTTTTTAATTTCATATATATTTATGTTATTAATTGTTTGTTATTATTTTTATTATTATTCATGTAATTGATTAAATTTATTTATTTATTAGAATTTTTTTTTTCAATAATAAATAAATTACTGAATATTACTAATTGATTAAATTATTTTTATTTTATACCTTTTATATAAATCATTAAAAAGTAGAACATTCTAGTATAAAATGATCTCTCCAGAAAGAGACTATCGAGTACAATTATCCAAATCAACCAAACCTTAATTATTTCAATAATTAATCATTAATTATCATCATTAATAATTTAATATTATTTTTTACAAGTTAATTTTTATAATAATCTGAATTGTATGATAATACAATATATTTCGGAGAGAAAATTGGAGAAAGCAAAGTTTTTCGGAGAAATATTTGAATCACTTGTTGTCAATAGGAGCATGCGCTAGCGCATATGTGCAGTATCATTTTTAAAAATTAAAATGGCTGAACATTACAAATGTCAAATGTTTGTTTATGTTGTTTAGTACTGTATTAATAATTTGACATATATAATTTGATATAATTACACAATAAAATAATTTTGAGTATCCAAAAATATAAAATAGTTTTATATTAAAAATCAAATAAAAATGTTGCAAGTTAATTTTGAAAGTGGCCATGGATCCAAAACAATTTTTACAAATTCCAAGGACATCACACACTTGGAAATGTGGATACACCTGGAGAACTTGGTATGCAATTTATATTTTTTTTAAATAATAATAATTACTGATTTATTTATTAAAATTTGCAAAGATAATATAATCTTGTGATAATGAAAAAATAAATAAAAAGTTAACATAACCTTATTATTACATGTCATCAAATTTAATGTTTGTTAATAAATTTATAATTTATAATTTTTAGGGTTTTTTAAAAGAACAATTTTATGCTCTTCAAAATGGAAAAATTGTTAATGCTGAAGATGATGAATTACTTAAAGGATCCATGACAATAATACCAAGACTTGTTGGTGGTAAAGGTGGATTTGGTTCAATGCTTCGTGCAATTGGTGCACAAATTGAAAAAACAACAAATCGTGAAGCATGTAGAGATCTTAGTGGACGTCGTCTTCGAGATATTAATGAAGAAAAACGTTTAAAAGCTTGGATTGAAAAAAAAGATACTCGTAAAGAAGAAGCTGAAGAAAGAAAAAAAAAAAAATTAGAACGTTTGTGTGCTGAACCAAGACATGAATTTAAAGATAAAAATTATGAAAATGAAAGATCTGTTCTCACTGAAAAAATTGATAGTGCTGTTGAAGAAGGATTTAAAGTTGCTCAAGTTATTCAAGAATCTGAACAAGTTGCTGGAACATCTAATATTAAAAAAAGTATCAAACGTAAAACAATGCTTGATGATTTTGATGAAGAAATTGACTCTGACGAATTAAGCAGTAGTGATGATGATAATGATGGAGATAATAAAAATAAAAAAATTAAAATAGATAATAATGAAAAGACAAATAATTCAGCTGGTACATCAAATGAATCATCATCATCTGATCCTGAAAATGATGATAAAAATTCAAATATAATAACAAATCAATAATTTATTTATCAACATTTAATTCGTAATAATAATATAAAAAAAAAATAAAATAAAAATAATACTGTAAGTTTTGATTAAAAGGTGATACAATTTTCTTTTTTTTTCTTTTGATTATAAATAAACTTAATTATTATTTAATCATCAAAAATATATTGTTATTTTATTTCATATTTAATTTAAATTATTTAAATAACATTTTTTTTTTTTTTTATTTAGTTGAATATCCTGATATATTTACAATTTTTATCAATTATTTATGTCAACAGTTGTTTTGATTAAAAAAAACTTTCCACTCAAGTGCGTCATAACGGTAAATAAAACACAGTAAAATAATAGTCTCATAATATGAATGGTAGATAATTAATTTGACAAGTAAATATTATCAGTAAGTTAGAAACAATACATACTGATAACAACATTGATAATTTAAAATTTTTATCACAAGAAAAAAAGACTGATAAAATTGTTTTTATACATTTAATTAAATTTTGACAGTTGAGGTTAAAAATATTTATATTTAATATGTGTATATTATTTATTTATCGTAATCCAAATGCTGATTCATCAGCATATCGTCTTATTATTGCAACAAATCGTGATGAATATTATAATCGTCCAACAAAATCAGCTCATTTTTGGGATAATTATGCTGATTGTCTGGGAGGTAAATAAATAATTTTTATTTATCAATATAAATTATTATTAATAATAAATAATTAATTATCAGGTACTGATGAAGAACCAGGTAGGGAAGGTGGTACTTGGCTAGGATTATCAAAAAATAATAAAAAACTTGGTATTTTATTAAATTTAAAAGAAAGTCAAACTAAAGAATCTACTTGTTCACATGTCACATTAAAAAAAGGTCGTGGATTTATTGTTAAAAATTTTATAACATCTAGCAAATCAACAACAAGTTATTTAAATGAATTATATGATGATCATAAAACTAAACAATCATATAATTCATTTACTCTGGTTACTGTAAATTTTACGTATGTTGTCTATTTTTTAAAAAATTATTTTATCAATTATTATATTAAATTAATATATATTATTTTTATTATTTTAGAAATATTGATGTTAATTATTTTAGCAACTCAATAAAATCACAAGGTCCAGAAAAATGTAATGATAATATTATTGGATTTGGTAACAGTGTTTATGATCGACCATATAAAAAAGTAATAAATGGAAAAGATATATTTAAATCAATTGTTGATAATGCTAATGTTAATAAAGAAGATGAACTTATTAAAAAATTATTTCAATTTCTACAGTTAAAAGATGAGTAAGTATTTAATTTAAAATATGATATTTATTATTTTATTATGATAAAATTTAAATGATTTAATTACAGACATTTGCCAGATGATGAATTACAATCTACTCATCCAAATGAATATAAACAATTGAGTTCAATATTTATCAGTGGAAATAAAGATTATGGAACAAGAACTCATACACTGATTCTTCTTGATAGCAATAATCATTTGACATTTATTGAAAATACAAAAGAAAAAAATGATATCTGGACTCAGCAACGTTTTGACATAATATTGAATAAATAAAAAATTAATAATATTTTATTTTTTATTTCAAAAAATAATTAAATTAAAAATAAAAAACAAATGAATATAAAAAAATAATTATTAACCTTATTTTTTTAATTAAAAAAATAATAACTAAATAATATATTTTAACTAAATTAAAAATGAGTTTATTAAAATTTAAAAAAATTAATATTTCTAAAATAAATAATTATTTTTTAGTTTCAAAAATATTAAATATAAATAATAATATAAATTTATCTTCTAAAGTTAATTGTATTAAAAATAATATTAACATTGGAATAATTGGTGGAGGAATAAAATCAATTTATACCACAATTATATTAAAACAATTAGAGTATATAAATACAATAAATATTATTGATACAACTAATTGTTTATCATGTAATTTATTTGATGTAAATAACATTGACACATCAACAAAAGTTAAATGTTACAATATGATAGATTTTAATGAAGCTGTATCAAAAGTAATTATATTTTATTTTATTTAAAATATATAAAATTAATTTATTTATTGATATTATTATTGATATTTAAGTGTAATATAATTGCTTTGATGGATAATGTAGCTGATAGTAAAGCAAACATTAATGAACCAAAATTACAATTTACAATAAATTCAAATTATATTAATGAAATTGCTAAAAAATTAGCAATGATTTGTCCATCAGCAATTTTTGTTGTTTTTGCTCGACCAGTGACATCAATACTACCACTTGTATCTGAAATATTTCGTCGTTATGGACAGTGGAATCCTTCTAAAATAATTGGCTCTGTTGCTATTGATAAAATGAGAATTGAATCAATGGCTGGTAATTTTTTTAATTTAGATCCAGCTTTTATTAAAATTCCAATTGTTGGAGGTGCTGATTCAACAACAATTGTACCATTAATAACAACATCACAATCATTAAAACAAATATCTCGAGTAAATAATTATATTTATTTTATTAAATAAATAAATATATATTTTATTTTAAAATAATTTATAATTATTCAAGGAGCATGAAAAAATATTAATAAATCAACTTAAAACAGCTGATATTAATTTGGAAGAAACAAATGATAACTTTAATGGACCATCAATGTCATTTGGTGTATCAAGTGCAAAATTGATATCACAAATTGCACAAGGATTATCAGGACAAACAAATATCATTAATAGTGTTTACATACGTTCAAATATTATGCCATTTTGTAGATTTTTTACTCATGAAGTACAATTTGGTGTTCATGGTGTTGATAAAAAATTACCATTACCAAAAGTATCACCAATGGCACTTGAACTTATTGAACAATCTGTTTTAAATATAAATAAACAATGTAAAATTGTCAATGATTATTTAGATAATGAAAATTTTGATGATATTATTGATAAATCATGTGATAATTTAACTTACAAAAATAAATAAAAAAAAAAAATTTACAAATAATTTTATTAAAAATATAAATTATATAAGTAATTGATTTTAGTAATTTTAAAAAATTATTGAATAAATTGTTTTTTTTTTTTGAATAATTTATAGCATGCGACAGTGAAATCGTTTTAGGTGTTACTGCTTTTTCAAGACAACAAAAAAAAAATATTTTTCTAATTATACTTATAAGTATTTACAAACAATAAAAAAAAATAAAAAATAAAAAATAAAAAATAAAAATTAAATCATTATATTTATATTTTAAATTTTAAACGTAATTCCCTCCATATTGGTGGCCATATTTAATAAACAACGCCATCTAGAATATTTCTAAAAATCAAAAATGATGCATTAAAAATTTTTTTTCTGTCTTTTTTCTTTCAAGTTCTAAAAGGTTAGTGTATACATGTGTTTATTAAAATTAATAATTAATCAATTGTTAAATAAACAATCATATTATTGTTATTAATCCATTATATATATTTATATAATTTATATTTTTATAAATTTAGATAAATTATTATTGTTTGATTAACTAAATCATGTTGATTTTAATTACAGAACAACAAAATGGTTCAACGCCTGACATACAGACGTGCCTTGTCGTACAACACCAAGAGCAACAGAAGACGTGTGTAAGTAATATTTTTTTTATCAAATTAATTACAATAAAAATATAAAATTATCAATTAAAAAATAACAATTTAAACTATATTAAATTTTTATTTTTCAGTGTTCGTACACCAGGTGGTAAACTTGTTTACCAATACTTGAAAAAACCCAAGAAGATCCCAACCTGTGGATCATGTAAGGAAAAGTTACGTGGTATTCAACCAGCTCGTCCTATGGAACGTTCACGTATGTGTCGTCGTAAAAAGACAGTTAAACGTGTTTATGGTGGTGTACTTTGTCACAGATGTGTTAAAGAAAGGTTAGTTATTAAATAATAATATTAAATTGACATATATTATTGTTGTATTTTATTATTATTATTTTTTTATAATTAATTTTATGTCTATATATTTTTTAACTAAACATAACAAGTAATTTATTTATTTATTTTATTCCAGAATCGTTCGTGCTTTTCTCATTGAAGAACAAAAAATTGTTGTTAAAGTAATCAAAGCACGTCAAGCATCTGTCAAAACAAAAAAACCATAAAACTAAATTTGTAATTATTATTATTTTTTATTAAAAATAAAACATCAAAATAAAAACAAACAAAATATATGTATGTATATATATTTTTAAAATCTTATTATATGTTTATTTAAATTTATACTGATTTATTGTTAACAAAAAAATATGAGAATACAATTTAAGTTTCAACTAATTTATTTAACCAAAAGCAAAAAGATAAATTGACTTGAAATAATTGTCAACTACAATGTAGTTGTTAATTAAATTTTGCATAATTATAAACAAAAAATTGCAATAATCGACATTTGACATTGTTAAAAATCAACTTTTATACGTTTAGGATTTTTTTTTTTGTTACTATTAAAAAAAGACCCTAGTTTTTTTTAAGTTGGTACCTCTTTGACAAAAAAAAAAACACTAACGGCTGATGTTGTGTACATAAATAAAGTGGTCACTGATTCAAAGACAAGTGTTGTATTCATATTTTCATGACAGTCACATACACATATCTATATATAAAAAAAAACAATTAATATTCTAATAACAGTTTAATTAATATCTCATAAAAATGGGTGTAATTTTGTCCAGATTTAGAGTAAGTAATTATATTTATAAATAAATATTTATCAATGCCAACAAAGCAATATATAATATTATTTTAAGGTTAAGTTTACCATATTAAGTCATTATTAATTTGTTATTGTTACAATATTAAGTATCAAAATTTACTTGTTAATTATTTAATTAAAATTTTATTTTTAATATTTAAATTTAAACAGAATTGTTACTCTGACATTTGAAAAAAATAAAAATATAAAAATAACTTAAATGCCAGTTAAAATAATATTATCATAATAAACATGAAAAATTTTATATAATATTTATATATTATAATTTAATTTAATTTAAAATTTTTTAAATTTTAAATGCTTCTTTTATTTGATAAATTAAAATGACAAAGTAAATGTGATGATAATGTATTCATTACAAGTTTCATTTTGAATCCAAAATTACCATCCAATGACACAGCAATGTAAAACGTTTGTGCTAAATTGTAGATTTAAAATGGTTAATAAGGGTCAATCTATATTTGGATTATTTAAAATAACGTAAAATAATATATATAAAAAATTTTAATTTTCAACAAAATACTTGCCAACATATTGTAGCTATTTATTATCATTATAAAAAAAAAAAATAATAAATATATATAGGTATACGTATATATTTTAAATATGAGTCATTATGCTTGACTAATGATATCTATAAATTCATCATTTATATTTCTAGAAAAAGAAAACAACAATTGAAATTTTAGAAGACCTTGACACGGTAAATATTTTTTATTATTTTATTAAATTTTTTAAATAATAAATATAAATATAGCTATGTTTTATTATTATTTTAGCAAATTAAAAAAATTGAACAATATGGAACAACAACTGAGCAAAGACACAAAAAAATTGTTGGTAGATTTATGTTATTCAGTGTATTACTTTACATTGTAACAGCAGTTGTTTTTTACTTTTGTTTTTTTCCTGCATCATTGTATGATCAGATATTTTATATTACTCCATTACTTATATTTCCATTGCTGTAAGTTATATTGCTGTTGTATTTTAATTTTTATTATATAAAAAATAATAGAAGAATGTATTTTTAATTTTTTTTTTTTATTTCATTTTTTATTGTAGTATTATTATTACTAAAAAAATGGTTAGTTGGTATTATAAACGAAAAATATCTAAAAATCATGATAAATTAATAACAATGGAAAAAGAAAAAAAAAAAATATTGGAAGAAGTTACAGAGACTGAAACATACAAAAAAGCCAAGGAAATATTGTTAAAATTTGCTCCAGATCAACTTCGAATGACACCGGTAATTAAAAAAAAAATTTTAATCAAATAAAAATTATTTAAATTAATTTAAAACAATAAATAATTTTATAAATTATTTTTTTTATTACAGTTGACACCACAGGTTTGTATAAAAAAAAAACAATATTTTTATATTGAAGTGAATAAATAATAAATAAATGTTTTTTTTTTAATGATAATTATAGCCAGTTTCAAGAATAACAAGTCCAACAGATACACCAAAACGTCCAGTTGAAACACCACGTGCATCAATAACATCACCAACTGGTTCAGTTATTCCACAGACTGGACGAAATCAATTAGCACCAATGTCAGTTGGTGGTAATGAATTGAGAAGAAGAGCATTTAATATAGCAAGTCCAGGAGTAACACCATCAATTGGTACGCCAAAAATTGGTGCTCGTAATCTTGCTATTGGATTAACATCCCAATACAATACTCCAGCTGGACCAATGTCCCAACATGCAAATATTAAATCACCTGTGTTAAGTCCTCGTCAGTAATATTATTTTTTTTATTTTTTTTTATTATTAATTTCCTCTATTTATTTTCCTGCTTTATTCATGTACTTGTTTGTTTCAACTAAAATCATTAAATGATTTGATTGCTTTTTTCTTTTTTTTTATATTTATATTTATTTATTAATTTAATTGATTTATTTTAAGGCTCACCATTACCACGTCCAATTCTTCCACAACAGAGAAGTTATCTAGATCGTTTGGTTGAATATCTTGTTGGTGATGGACCATCAAATAGATATGCATTAATTTGTCAACAATGTGATTCACACAATGGTATGGCATTAAAAGAAGAATTTGAATTTTTTGGTTTTCGTTGTTGTTATTGTAATTATTGGAATGCAGCAAGAAAACAAAAACCATCAGCACCAAAATTAGATAATGATGTTACATCACCAATTGCTTTGGCATTAAATGCTAAAAAATTAAATGAATCATCAAATTCATCTGGATCTGGTAGGATATTTTTATTTTTAATTTAATTTTAAATCTAATAAATTGTAAGTTTATTAATAATTATTATTTTTCATTGATAGATTCGGATATTGAGGTTGTTGAAAAACCTGATACATCAGACAATGATTCACCAGAAGAGCAAATACCAGAAAATAAAAAAATTGAATCTGAACTAGGTTAGATCATATTATTATAAATTAAATTTATTCATAAATTAACACATTGAAATTTATTTTAATTATATTTGTTGTTTTTTTTTTCATGCAGAAATTAAAAATTCAACAGAAGAAATAGTCAAAAAGACTCCAATAGTCACTGAATCTGCTCAAACTGAAGAAATGGAAATTGATGAATCACCTAAAAAATAATTTTGATGGTACGTATAAACAAAAAAGCAATAATAATAAAAAAGAAAAGTAGCCACAAAATCAAATTTAAACTTACAAAAAAAATACCAATTGTGGCTTAAATTATTTGCATACTGTTTTTATAAGAAATACCACTCATTCCAATCAATTTTAAAGAAAAAACAAAAAAATATATATTTGTATATTTTAATTTAAAAAAAAAGCTGATAAATTCAGTTATTATTTTTATTTTTTTATTTTAATTAACATCACAATTCAATGATAATACCTATATTCAAGTGATAAAAAAAAAAAAAAAAAACAATAATAATCACAAGGTTTTGAGTCAATCAAAAAGAAACAAGAAAAAAAAATGATGATAAATACAGTTTATATTTTTGAGACATCTTAATGTTACTAACCCTTTTTCTAGAAACTGTGATTTAAAAAAATGAAAATATCTATTTTTAAAATGTCGTGGAAGCAGTGTGAATCTTGTCAAAAAAAATACAAAAAAACATTGTGTCCTCAGATGTTTTTTTCATGTTGTAATTGTTTATTTAATGTGTGTAATTATTACTGTTAAATTATTTAGATTCATTTGTTTAAATAGGATAAAAACCGACATTAAATATTATCAAATTTCATAATTTGATTAATAAAAGAAAAAAAAAAAACAAACAAATATTTCACACTGTATATACCTTTACCAATTTAACAGTTTTTTTTCAATAATATTTGATAATTCAATCAACGATATTTAGAGAAATAATAAGCCTATCATGAATTTAATTTATATAAAATCATTGATTATTCATTGACAAAAAAAAAAAAAAAATTAAATAATAATTTGTAACGATTAATTATGATATATTTAATAGACAATACTGATGGAGATAAGCGTTTTTTTTTGCTATTTATATAAGAATTGCGTGATTTAGGTGAATAAATATAGTTTTTCATAAAAAGAAAAAAGCAATATTATTTATTTGTGTTCCTTGAATATTTGAAATAATAAGGAAATAATTAATTGTCAGCTAATTTATAGATTAAGAAGTAAATGTCGGCACTGATGCATGTAAACGGGCAGTGATGTTTATTATTATTGAATTCCTCATCAGTCATTATAATCGCCTGTTAATAATATAAAATTTTTTTTGAAAAAAAATTCAAATACCTCTTTGTACGTTATATTTGCCTGATAAAAATTTATGATTTGTTCAAGGAAAATTCGAATACCTCTTCGGTCATTATACTTGCCTGATGAAAATTCAGAATTTTTTCGAAAAAATAATTCGGATATCTCTTCTATCACTGTATTCTCCTAATACAAATTCAAAAATTTTCGAAAAATTTTATATTGTAGTACTATTGATATATCGACAAATAACGGTAATAGAGAAAAACGGGGAACGGCATCGAATACCTCTTTTCAAGTCATGTTCGCCTAGTATTTTGCCCATTTTTTTCAATAAATTTTAAAATAAGTCAATATCGATAAATCGAAAAATATCGGTAATAGAGAAAAACGGGGAACGGCATCGAATACCTCTCTTCAAGTCATGTTCACCTAGTATTTTCAACAATTTTTTCAATAAATTTTAAAATAAGTTAATATCGATAAATCGAAAAATATCGGTAATGCAGAAAAACGGGGAACGGCATTGAATACCTCTCTTCAAGTCATGTTCGCCTAGTATTTTCAACAATTTTTTCAATAAATTTTAAGATAAGTTAATATCGATAAATCGAAAAATATCGGTAATGCAGAAAAACGGGGAACGGCATCGAATACCTCTTTTCAAGTCATGTTCGCCTAGTATTTTGCCTATTTTTTTCAATAAATTTTAAAATAAGTTAATATCGATAAATCGAAAAATATCGGTAATGCAGAAAAACGGGGAACGGCATCGAATACCTCTTTTCAAGTCATGTTCGCCTAGTATTTTGCCCATTTTTTTCAATAAATTTTAAAATAAGTTAATATCGATAAATCGAAAAATATCGGTAATGCAGAAAAACGGGGAACGGCATCGAATACCTCTTTTCAAGTCATGTTCGCCTAGTATTTTGCCATTTTTTTCAATAAATTTTAAAATAAGTTAATATCGATAAATCGAAAAATATCGGTAATGCAGAAAAACGGGGAACGGCATCGAATACCTCTTTTCAAGTCATGTTCGCCTAGTATTTTGCCCATTTTTTTCAATAAATTTTAAAATAAGTTAATATCGATAAATCGAAAAATATCGGTAATGCAGAAAAACGGGGAACGGCATCGAATACCTCTTTTCAAGTCATGTTCGCCTAGTATTTTGCCCATTTTTTTCAATAAATTTTAAAATAAGTTAATATCGATAAATCGAAAAATATCGGTAATAGAGAAAAACGGGGAACGGCATCGAATACCTCTCTTCAAGTCATGTTCACCTAGTATTTTCAACAATTTTTTCAATAAATTTTAAAATAAGTTAATATCGATAAATCGAAAAATATCGGTAATGCAGAAAAACGGGGAACGGCATTGAATACCTCTCTTCAAGTCATGTTCGCCTAGTATTTTCAACAATTTTTTCAATAAATTTTAAGATAAGTTAATATCGATAAATCGAAAAATATCGGTAATGCAGAAAAACGGGGAACGGCATCGAATACCTCTTTTCAAGTCATGTTCGCCTAGTATTTTGCCTATTTTTTTCAATAAATTTTAAAATAAGTTAATATCGATAAATCGAAAAATATCGGTAATGCAGAAAAACGGGGAACGGCATCGAATACCTCTTTTCAAGTCATGTTCGCCTAGTATTTTGCCCATTTTTTTCAATAAATTTTAAAATAAGTTAATATCGATAAATCGAAAAATATCGGTAATGCAGAAAAACGGGGAACGGCATCGAATACCTCTTTTCAAGTCATGTTCGCCTAGTATTTTGCCCATTTTTTTCAATAAATTTTAAAATAAGTTAATATCGATAAATCGAAAAATATCGGTAATGCAGAAAAACGGGGAACGGCATCGAATACCTCTCTTCAAGTCATGTTCACCTAGTATTTTCAACAATTTTTTCAATAAATTTTAAAATAAGTTAATATCGATAAATCGAAAAATATCGGTAATGCAGAAAAACGGGGAACGGCATTGAATACCTCTCTTCAAGTCATGTTCGCCTAGTATTTTCAACAATTTTTTCAATAAATTTTAAGATAAGTTAATATCGATAAATCGAAAAATATCGGTAATGCAGAAAAACGGGGAACGGCATCGAATACCTCTTTTCAAGTCATGTTCGCCTAGTATTTTGCCTATTTTTTTCAATAAATTTTAAAATAAGTTAATATCGATAAATCGAAAAATATCGGTAATGCAGAAAAACGGGGAACGGCATCGAATACCTCTTTTCAAGTCATGTTCGCCTAGTATTTTGCCCATTTTTTTCAATAAATTTTAAAATAAGTTAATATCGATAAATCGAAAAATATCGGTAATGCAGAAAAACGGGGAACGGCATCGAATACCTCTCTTCAAGTCATGTTCACCTAGTATTTTCAACAATTTTTTCAATAAATTTTAAAATAAGTTAATATCGATAAATCGAAAAATATCGGTAATGCAGAAAAACGGGGAACGGCATTGAATACCTCTCTTCAAGTCATGTTCGCCTAGTATTTTCAACAATTTTTTCAATAAATTTTAAATAAGTTAATATCGATAAATCGAAAAATATCGGTAATGCAGAAAAACGGGGAACGGCATCGAATACCTCTTTTCAAGTCATGTTCGCCTAGTATTTTGCCTATTTTTTTCAATAAATTTTAAAATAAGTTAATATCGATAAATCGAAAAATATCGGTAATGCAGAAAAACGGGGAACGGCATCGAATACCTCTTTTCAAGTCATGTTCGCCTAGTATTTTGCCCATTTTTTTCAATAAATTTTAAAATAAGTTAATATCGATAAATCGAAAAATATCGGTAATGCAGAAAAACGGGGAACGGCATCGAATACCTCTTTTCAAGTCATGTTCGCCTAGTATTTTGCCCATTTTTTTCAATAAATTTTAAAATAAGTTAATATCGATAAATCGAAAAATATCGGTAATGCAGAAAAACGGGGAACGGCATCGAATACCTCTTTTCAAGTCATGTTCGCCTAGTATTTTGCCCATTTTTTTCAATAAATTTTAAAATAAGTTAATATCGATAAATCGAAAAATATCGGTAATAGAGAAAAACGGGGAACGGCATCGAATACCTCTCTTCAAGTCATGTTCACCTAGTATTTTCAACAATTTTTTCAATAAATTTTGAAATATGTTAATATCGATATCCCGAAAAATTTTCGGTTTGAAAAATAATCTCGAATACTTCTGCGGTCATTATATTTGCCTGTTAAAAATTCAAAATTTCCTTGAAAAAAAAAAAATAACAAATACCTCTTCGGTCATTATATTTGCCTGTTAAAAATTCAAAATTTAAAAAAAAAAAAAAAATAACAAATTTAAAAAAAAAAAAAAATATTGAATACCTCTTTGGTGATTATATTTGCCTGTTAAAAACTTAAAATTTTTTTGAAAAAAATAAAAATGTTTGAATACTTCTTCAGTTATTATATTCGCCTGATACAACTCAAAAATTTTTTTTCGAAAATTAAAAATTAAAATTGCATCAGGAATATAGAATAAGTGATGAGGTTTTCTCAATTTAATAATCAGACATATCAATAAAATAATTAAATTTTCTATCAGTTTAAACGTAATCGAAATAAACCAGTGTATTTTTCGATATTTCGATTCGAAATAAAATATCATTACTATGTTAATTTTAGTCGTAACTTTTATAGTTTAGAAATATAATATAATCAGAAATATGAATTTTTCCAATATCTACATAACGATAATTATTAATGATATAAATTCTATCATAATAACTTAAGATATAACAATTTGTTGAATTAAATAATCAGATATTCATATGGCTATTCCGTGACGAAATAGTCTGGTGCATTGAGTGAGTGAATACTGAAAACACATGTAGCATAAGTCTCTTATTTTTTTAATTATTTTTTTTTACTTACTTACTTATTTATATATATATTTATAATTTTAATTTTAATTTTTTATTATTATTTCCGCGAAACGGAACTTAACGTCTTGAAGTCCGATGAATCCAACGTGTCTCGACAATGTTGGAAGGTAAAATTCTTTCGGTTGGTTGATGCTCGTGCCTACACCATATACATTTTTATCCTCATATTAAATATTATACATATATAAATTTATAAAAATATAACAAATACAAGATGTATGTATATATGTATGTACACTTGAAAGTTATTAAACCGTATATGTACAACTGACTTTTAAAACTCGACACGCTTTGAAGTTTTTTGAAGCAAACACCGGTTCGTTTTTAACTTTTATGTCTCTACATACATTTAAAAGTATATATATATATTTATTATTTATTATTTTTTATTTTTTATTTAACATAACTTAGAAATACTAGTTGGTTTTACAAATTATCATCAAGGTACTTGACCCTCTCTTTAATTTTATATCCCTCATTTTTATTGCAATTTTTCTTTAAACAATTTTTCATATTTTATTACATTTATAAATAGTTTATTAAAAAAAAATTCTTAAAAAAATTGTTTTATCATAAAATAATATATAAAAAAATTTTAATTTATATAATAAATATAATTTTATTTATATTATTTTTAAATAATAATTTAATTATATTTAAATTAACGTTTGAGTAAATTTTTTAAATTCTTTAATTTTATGATAAATTAAATTTTTTTCTTCTTTTAAAATATTAAATCTATTATTAATTTTTTAATTATATATAGGGTTTTAAATTAACAGTGTTGGATTAGATCGTACATTTGGCAAGGTCATGTCTGAAAATAAAATAATGCCTCAGGCTTTTGCAATGTCTCACAAAATATTCATTCAAATATTTTTATATCAATTGTAAAAATTATATTAAAATAATTCTGATATTTATAAAAAATAAACGTAAATATAAATTTAAAAATATATAATTTTTTTATTTATTATAAAATAGCTGATAAAAATATAAAAAATATAAAAAATAAAAAATAAATATAAAATGAGACAATTGAGCGTGAGAAATTTGAAAATATTTTATCGTTTGTAAATTTTCTAGCAAATATATTAACAAATATATATATATTTAGTGATGATACACGCATATAGACTTTCACTTGGAAACTGTTTTTACTGGGATTGCAATTTTTTTAGACCAATACTATCATACATTTCACGTGAACTTTTAAACCTCTTCCGCAAAATACATAATACCGATATAAAGTTTTTATTTTTATTTGAAAAAATAAAATTATTTTATATTCACATTTGATTTGCACACCTTTTTTTTTTTTTATACCTATTTTTCAAAATATTATATCTTGAATTCTTTTATTTATATATCAACAATATTTCTTCTGTATTTTTTCATATAAAAAAAAAAAAAAAAAATTTATATTATTTTTTCTTCAGCGTAATAATGGACGATGTATATACGGTGAATAAAATTTAAATGTAGTAACGTTATTTTAAAGATAGCTTTGGTCTTATCCGCTTTATCGTTACGATGCATGACGATATTCAACGAAAGAATCTTTAAACATGTTTTTTTTTTTTTTTTTTTATTTTTAATACATATAAATCTTGATAATGCATTTTTATCATTCATTCATTTTGTAAATTAATTTTATATAAATAATATATATATTTGATTGTAATTAATTTTTGTACAAATATACTTATAAATTTAATGATTAATTTTTTTTAATATAAAATATTTAAATATGTATATTTTATTATTAATTATTTATTTATTTTTTTATTATGAATTCAATTTTTTTGACTCATTGGAACACCAAGAATACCAAAAGAAGATTTTTTTATATTATTTTTTTTTTACCTTCAGGGCAAATTAAAAAAAAAAATATATATTTCGACAGATATTTCCGTTTTTTTTTTTTGGTTCTTGGGATATCTGGATGATCTCTGTCTGGTTGACTAAATTGATTTAAATTCTACAATGTCCAAAAATGAAAAAAAAATATATATATAAAAATAATAGTAATAATAAATTGTCACTTATAGATTAAATCTTGATTATGAATTATTTAATTTTTTTTCAATATCTTTGTCTTTACACATCATTAAAAAAAAAAAAAAAAAAAAGAAAAACTGGACTTGATAATTATTTGATAATAATTTATTTTAATTATATATTTATTCATTTATAATTTTTAATATATTATTTTGTTAATTTAAAAATAACAATATTATTAATGTCATATTATTTTAATAATAAATAATATTTAAAAACTATAAGATTAATCTGATAAAAAAAAAAAAAAAAAATTAACAGAGTTCATTTGCTAGATGTTCATGTCGACCTCAAGGACATCCACGTGTCTTTTTTACCTTCTATTTGAATAGTTAAATATAAAAAAAAAATAAAAAATAAAATAATATATAAGATATATACATTTAGAAATAAAAATCTTTCACATGATCTTGAGATGTTTAGTTTTATATATCATCAAGGATAACAAAATAATAACAAGAATAAAATTTATATTGCTGATGGCATTATTGAAAATATAATCCCGCAATATTACGTGCAAAAATGTCCTTCATATTTCGAGAAAAATTACATAAAAAAAATATATAAATAAAATATACAACAATATATTCAAATAATAATTGTAAAAATAATTGTTTTATTATTTACAACATATATATGAACAGTCAAATTACCTTTGTACACAATAATAATAAATATACAACTAAATTACTGTGTATTCTAATACTCAAAACTATTATTAATTTTTACGATCAATAGATCTGAGTTAAAACATTTTTTTTTTTCTTTAAATTACTTGAACAATTTTCCCATCATCATCATCATCATCATCAGAAAATATATATATATATAAAAATTAACTATATAATTTTATATTTACTTATTGTTTTTAAAAAAAATTTAATTTTTACATTAAAATAAAATATATAATTGAAAATAACAATTAAATTATGTATTTAAAAAACATTTTTTTTAAGATATTTAATTTTATTTTTAAATATATAATTATTAAAAAATGTAATTGCAAGTTATTATATTTATTTTTTAAAAAATATATAACAGTATTATATATGTTTAACTTCAAGGTCGAAAACAATATGAACCTACTTATTTAATATTTATTTAAAATTTATTAGAAATATACATTTTCACATTTTTCCTTTAATTTTAATTTTTTTTTTTTTTTACATACAGTCAAATGAGTATTATGTTTTTTTTTCTCACGATATCGAGTCACTTGTTGATGATGAATGACGTGACCTTCGATTAACCAGTGTATTTGATACATGTTATTTTTTAAATTAATAATTTATTTATATTTCATATGTTTAAAAATGAAAAAAATAAAAATATCTATTTATAAATTAATTTACATTATTATATTGCAAATATTTTTTTAATACGTGATTAAAAGTATTTTAAAGGATCGGCATGATGATTCAATCGAATATATTAGATGAGCCATTTGTATATATTGTAAATGTCCGTTAGATGAATCAATTTTAATTAATTAATTTTCTAAAATTAAAAATTTAAATTAATATAAATATATATTACACAATATTATTTTTATTGCAAATATTTTATATATATAAATTAAATAAATAATTGTTTTATATTTAAATAAAAATTTCATTAAAATAAATTTTAAATTTTTTTTTTCCAAGTTATTTTATATGTATATATGTATAAATAACAATTATAATGTTGGTATTTTTTTTTAAATTTGATTATTATATATACATTTTTTTTTTTTATCTTTAATTCCATCAATTTTTTTCGTTAATTTTTTATTTTTTTATTTTAATTCTTTTATATAAATTAAATGTGTTTTTTTTTTCTTAATTTCTTTCATTAAAATTATATAAAATTTATATTTTTCATGTGGTATATGAGTGTCTCTATAGAGTATATATATTCTTTGACATAAATATAAACAGCTATACAATATATATTATATATATACATTAAAAACATGGTCGCATCATCGTGTATAAATGACCTCACGACCCACGACCTGTTCGACTTCTAAACAGGTCGTCGTTCATTAAAACTTTTAATAATATAAAATACAAAAAATATATATATATATTTAATTTACCTTAAAATTTTTTCAATGATAATTAACCAAATGAAATTTCTAAAATTCCAGGTTGATTTTATCACGATTATTATTCAAGTTTAAATAGACTTTAAATAAAAATTAATTTATAAAAATATATTCATTTATATAATATCTTTATATTCTCTTGAAAATGATGATGACTCATTGTGTACAGTTCATCCACAGCTAATCACATGTCTCATATTAAAAAAGAATAAAAAAAAATAAATAATAATAGATACATTCACTATGCTATATATATATAAAAGAAATTAGCAATAAAAAAAAAAAAAAGTCTAAAAATTTAAACAAATTTATCTTTATTAATTCAACCACAAAAAATAAAAATAAAATAATAATAATATAATAGAACAAGAATTTAATTAAAACGTATATATCAATTTTAAAAATACCACATATATATATATATATAAAAACATTTGATGTGTCAAGTAATGATTATATTTATTTTTTATTTTTAATTAAAAATGATATATATTTATTGTAAATAAAATTAATAGTGCCGTGTAAAGATTTAGATGATTTTATTTATTTTAATTTTTTGTATATATATATAAAGATGATGATGATGATAAAATAATAAAAATAAAAAAAAAAAAAAACATATATATATAAAAAAGAGAAGGATTGAGAAGAAGGTCAGATTGACATAGGTCGGCGGTGCCATTGGCAAATCGAAAAAGTCAAAGACACACTTGGCGGCTGGAATACCGTCAAAGATCCTCAAGGGGGTCTTGAAAAAATTAAAATATATACATATATGTCTAAGCAGGTATTAGATTATCCAAGTTGCAAGTAAATAGAAGCAATAAGTTATATAGGGAAAAATCATGATGCTGATGATGATGATGATGAGGTTAACAACTTTCACGCGAGGACCATGGTTGAGGCTTCTTCGTATTAAAATGTATTCCGGTATTTTCTACATTTATATATGTACTAGATATACACTCTCTTTATATATTTAAAAAAAATTTTTTTTTTTATGTGCCAAAAGGAGTTATAGAGAGAGGATGAGCTCTGCCAGGGGCTAAGTTCATCTTTTCTAGCACACCCGACCTCTACGAACTAAAGGGAAATAATATAATTTAAAATTTTTAAAATAAAATAAAAAATAAGGATAAATAAATTACACTTTTGGCTTCTTGACTTTGGTGTTTAAATCGCGCACGAGCTCAATTTTTATATGGAGCTTTTTTTTTTTTTTTTTTATTTTTAAGGATTTTTATTTTATTTTTAGAATATCCTGGTGTATACAGTGTATTATATATATAATGCAATGGATCCTGTGACTTTTTAGCCTCGACCCTGTGGTCATTACAAAATCATCAACTTATATTTGTATATATATTTTACAACTATGTGGTATTATCAACATTTCTACAATTTATATTTTTACATTTAATTTTGTCAAAAATTATTGTTAATTTATTGGAATATTTTTTAAAAATTATAAATATCATAAAAAATCAATTCAGATGAAATTAATTAATTATTTTTTTCAAATTATTAAATAGTATTTATTTTAATATTATTTTGTTAATTTTTATTGCAAAATATGTATATATTAAATGTAATTTAATAGAAATGTTTTTCATGTTTTAAAATAGTTATATATTTTGGGTCGTGCAATATGTCGTGTTTATTTTCTAAAGCTATATAACCCGTTAGTTTTATTTTTATATATATATATATATATATATTTTTTTTTTTATCCATTCAAAGTGATTGTTCAAATGAGGATGACATAGAATCATCCTACAACACAACAATCGAATTTTTCACATGTGATCATTACTCATTCGTATATTTTATTTTTAATTTTGTTGATTTTTTTTTTTTAATTTATAAAAAAAAAAAAATTCTTTTTTGGCAATTTAACATCGTGCAAAGAATAAAAGAGAATTTTTGCTTTATTTACGAATTGTGGTTGAATAACGTGATGTGAATTTTTATAATTTATTTATAAATCCTTATATGGAATTTGAATAAAAAAAAACCACACACATATCTATAAAAAAAAATCAAATATTCAAAAAAAAAAAAAATCTGATTATATGCTTATAAAAAATATAAATTAAATGCAAAAAAAACATTGGCACGAGTAGAATCAATTGGATGTATCACCTCGTGAGCTCTATGACCGCGAATTTAAATGACCTGATATTCAATTTATATATTTATAGGTACATTTCTATTTAAAAAAAAAAAACTAATAATAATAAAAATACGCATCCTCTATTATATATAAAAAAAAATTAAATTAAATTCCACTACACCTTTTTAAAGTTTTTTATTATTATTTTTAAATCATTTGAAGAATCAAATAGTCAAAAAACGATATTTATTATATAATTCCAGTCTAGTCTGAATTCTAGGATGAATTTTAGGATACAAAAAGATACCAATAATTATATTTTTTAAAAATAAAAAAAAAGCAAAAATAAAAAGTGCATAGTGGCGAGTCAAAAATAATATAAAAAGTCTAGTCTGTTTTTTAAAAAAAAAATTAAAAAAAAATATTCCCCTCAACCCGTCTAAATATATGTTACATTGTTACAGCTGTTTTGTTGGTTCGTCAGGTGGATATGTGCCTTTTTATATATATATTTTCTACTTTTATCCCTCATAATTTTAAACACGCTAAACTTAGACTGAAATAATTCCTCTTGGAAGAAGAATAAAAATTAAAAAAATAAAATCGCAACCAGCCAAGATCAAATCAACGTGTTTAAAAAACAGATATTTTTAAATTTTTTTATTATTTAAAATAATGAGATAAAAAATATATTGAAACAATGAAAATACATTGTAAATGAAATGATTTGTATTTTTATAATTTTAAAAGTTACTGCAAAAAAAAAAAAAAATCAGAAGCTAAAATTAAGAAAAATCTACAATTTGCCTCGGGCTTATTTTGCCACTAATTTAATAATTGATGTTTTATATATTCGGTTTTGTTTATGCCACCGGGATAAACGGTAACTATTTTTTTTTAATTTTATTATTCTTTTATATCATTTTTTTTTTTTTTTTTTTTAACAAACTTCAGCACTGAATTTAAACACCGGAACATATTATTGCCTTGGGGATAATAATTCTAAAAGATGCTGCAGCATTTAAACAAGAATAACATGATTTTAAAAAAAATAATTTTTTTTTTATTGTTATTTTTTATTACTTTGGTTGCAGACAATCTTATCGTTTGTCTGTAAATAACACGTCTCATTGAATACTTTTACTTAAAAATTATAAAAATTATTATTTCATTATTTTAAAATTTAAAATTTATAATTTAATTATTTCAATTAATATTTGTGATACATTTAATTTAAAAAAAAAAATACCAAGTTAAAAATTTTAATAATTAATATAAAATAAACAATAAAAAAATTAGTCACAAAGAATTTTATATAAAATAAAATTTCCCAAGCACAAAGTTTAAAATGACCCCAAATGCCAGAGGTCAAAATACCTTAACGCGTAACTTGAATTAGTCTCGGTCTTTCGTCTTATTTTTTTTAATTTATATTTCTAAATTTTATTCGTGATGATGACTATGAAGCTGGTAAATATAAATTCAAATCAAATAAGTTTTTTATTTATAAAAAATATTAAAATGAAAATGAAGAAGAAAAATATGATGAAGATGAAGCAGCAGCATCAGTGTCACGTTTGTATACATATTTATATATATTTCCTTGATTTTTTTTTTAATTTTTTTTCTAATATTATATTTATAAAAATAATATTATTTATTTATTATTATTATTTATGTTTATTGATTAGGTATATTATGTATTTTTGCAGAAAAGAATAGGGAAGATCGGTGCCACTCGGTCATTGGTGAATGTACCGTGTACCGTACCGTTTCGTTCCGTACACCATCACATAATATTTTTTTATTTTTTTTTAAATATAAATATATAAATATATATATATATTCTTCTTTGATATGTTTTTATCCTATTGACTATCACTTGGATCTTGATTCCATCAAGATGTCTAGATTAAATATATATATATGTATAAAAATATCATAAAATTATTTTATATGATTGTAATTTTTTTTAATGTTAATGATGATTTTTATTTTTTATCTTTTTATTATTATTATTATTATTATTATTATTATTATTAAACAAATAGATTTATTTGTTTATGATTTATTGACTGTTAATATATTGTAAATTGATTAATTTTTTTATTTGAATTTGAAAGTTGTATATATTTTAAATAAATTTATTTTTATGATATTTTTATGTTAAATGACAAGTGTTTTTAATTAAATATAAAAAAAAATATTTAATAAAACACATGATATTTTATATTTGAATGTATATAAATTTTTAAATTAACAAAAAACTATTTTTATAATAAAAAAAATTGCAACTATAAATTTCATTGCAATTTAAAAAAATAAAAAAAAATATATATAAATTAAAGTTTAAAAAAGAGAATACATATATGTATATATATAGGTATAATTGCAAGATTCTTTGAATGGTACAATTTTCAATGATGATAATCTAGAATCAACAATTTACGATGCAATTGGAATAACATCCTGAAGGGCACTTTTGGTTTGATCAAGACTTCTGGTCTCTCAAGAAATACATTTTCATTTTATATATTCTCAATATAATAAAATCAATATCAACATGATCAATTTAAAAAATTAAATTTAAAAAATAACATATATATATATTATAAAAATGTAAATGTTGATATTGAGTATAGATGATTGAATGAATGATGACATCATTGATTACTTCAACATGTTGTTATATGAATTGTTAACATTGATGCTTGAAGCTGTGAATAAATCATAAGCTAGATGTTATTATATTGAACGTGCAATATTTTTTGATGTCAATCTTTTATTAATTTTTAAAAATATTATTAAAACAAGGACATAAATTGTTGATAATATAATATAAATTATTTAAATATTTATATGTATAATTAAGCAACAACTGGTATATTAAATAAACAAATAATTAATCATGAAAAAAGTATATACTTGATGTTGAAATAATCATGAACTCTAGCAGAAAATTTGATGATACATTTAATGAAGCATTTAATCCTTCACAATAATTACAAAATAATTTATTCATTTTTGTTTTTTTTTTTTCTATCAATTCTTTATCTCATTAGTTACCAATGATTTTTTTTTTAACTAATAAACATGTATCAAAAGTCATTTAATTGATGCTATGTTTTTTTTATTTATTTATTTTATTTAATTACATTATCTTCATGTTGTAAGATAAAAATAATAATAATAAATATACACTTGTTATCTTTTGAAAAAAAAAAAAAAAAAAAATTATTAAATTATAATTTATTTTTTAAAAATTTATTTTTGGATTATCTTGAATAACATGGTGAGTGAAAAAGGGATTTTGGGATAAGGATCATTTGTTGTTGTTGTTTTTTTTTTTTTTTTATAATTTTTATTTTGAGATAGCCATGCACACGCAGGTGGTATAAAAAAATAAAAAACTAAAAGGGATATTCGTGTATGATACCGGTTTATCAACGATAATGGACCGGATCGATTCGGGTGCTTCAGTAAGTTTGAGCTCTTTTGGATCTCTTCAATTTGCTTCATCACTTGTTTCGTGTATATATATAATATAATATAATATAGTAGATAGAGTCGTGGGAATCGATTGAATTGCATCCGGCAATTAATTTTTTCGCTACGCCCCGATTAGGATGTTAACTGCTCTTCCTCTTTTTTTAATATTATTCTCAATTGAACAATAAAATTTCCATGAAAATCAACAATTTAATAAATTTAATTTAATCATTGAATTTTAACTGTGCGAAAATTATATATTTAATTTCAATTTTAAATAACAAAAAATTATTTTAAAAAATTTCAATATAAACTTGATTAAGTATATTTATAAAAATTATTTCAATAGTTGATTATAGTATAATAGAAAATATTTTATAATAATTTAATTTTATTACATTGATGATGATAAATATACAAGTAAATTTAAAAGTATATATGTATATAATAACAAAGGAATATTATTATTTTATTTTTTTTATTCTATATGTATAATATCATTGTTGTATTTTAATGTTGTTTTTTAATCTTTTAAAGATGCAATGGCATTTTGATGCTAGTTACACAAAGTACCATTCCACATGATGGAAAGTAGAGGTAAAAAATATTTGAGGTGAGGAAGAGAAGGATCATCATGGGGACGTAAACTTTGCTTCAATATCTATGTTTTATACTGGAGGGCAAGTGAAAGTCACTCTCAAATGACTCTGGCATATACATACGTTTAAATATTTTTTATATTAAAAAATCTAGCATGATAGTATAGATCCTCTTACTATGCTTCATGTAAAATACATAAAATTATATATATATATATAAATTTAATTTAATATACAAGTAATAACTGTTTAAATATTATAAATATAAAAAATAAATTTAATAATTTATATATATATTAATTATAATTAAAATCAGAGACAACAAAAGAACCATGGTGTTTGATTTCATTGAATAAGATGGTACTTGTATTCATTTACTTTCCAATTTTTTTTTTTTTTTAAAGTCAAGCTGGGTGACTTGAGTCACGCGATGTATATTTCATATAATCATATCTATATATGTGAAAATATATATACAAGTTGTTGATCTAGATGTAGCATCATTGAATAACGCCATTAAATAATAATGATCCAATTTATACTGTTAAAAAATATATATAAATAACAAATAAAGAAAGTTTTAATTTTTTTTTTTTTATAATCAATTTTTATTATTTTTTAAATTTCACATTTCGTGATTTATGCTTATTATAATATTTTTTATATTTTTTATATATTATATTTTGTTATTATATATATGTTATATACTCATCAACCTTGTCCAAAATATTTCTTGACACAATCGTGAGGTGCTTGTTGTTTTGTTAGTATTTTTTTTTTTTTTTTTTTAAAATATGTATTATTATAATTATTTAAACAACGCGTGAGAAATAAATTTATAATTTAAATCGTGTGAAGATTGGCAAGTTTGTAAGTGTCAAGAAAATCTACACCAACTTGAGAAAGAAATATTTATTATGCGGATCCAATTAACCGATGACTCAGAAAAATATATATACAATTGTTTGTTTGATTGAATTATTAAAAAAAATCATAGTTATTTCAATTATATATTGTTCAATCGTATTATTACAATTTATATATAATTTCAAAGCCAAGTACTTTATTATTAATAATTTTTTTTAATAAATAAATAAACAACAATGAAAATATAATAACAAATATTTAACATATATACAAAGGATCATATACTTATACTTATATATTATAATATGGAATTATTTCAAATAAATTAAATAAATTTTATTTATATTTGTTTTGTCACATTCAGCGACATCATTTAATATTGACATTATTTATTTATTTATTTTTTTTTTAACTATTTACACAATATAATTATTTTTATTAATAATAATACAATATAAATTATAATAATTAATGACAATTAATATGTAAAATGATCTTAAATTACAATGATAATTATATTAATATCTATTTTCATTTTTGCTTGCAATTATTTATTTATTGTTTTTTTTTTTCAATATAAATTTTGTTGTTTATGATACTTGTCAATTTTTTGATACAATATTTTGATTATAATTTAGATTTAGTCGAAAAAATTTGAAAAAAAAGTCTTTGAATTATTAATTTCATCGATGTATAATAATTTTCAGTCGTTAATTTACACGATTATTTTATTTTTTTTAAATTTTTAAAATTGATTATATATATATTTTATAAGAATTGTTTTATTTAATAATTTGTATTTTTAATTATTATTCAATCGGAGGGAAGAATCAGAGGCATATATTTTTTTTTTATTTAATATTATATAATTGACTATTTATATTTGTTGACATTATTAATCAATACGTTAAATAATGTCATTAAAAATACAGACATAATTATTATTTATCACGTTGTCGATTATGACAATATTATTGTTAATGGATAGGAAAAAAAATAATAATAAGAAAGTTATTTTTTAAATATATGTTTAAGTCAATTTTTTCAATTTTTTCGATTTTTTTTTTTTGAAAAAAACAATTATAATTATCTGAGTAATATTATTTTGAAAAAAAAAAATGATATATTGGAAAATATATTTTTATAAATTTATTATTATTAATTTTCATCATTTATTGAGGATAAATTTGGATTATTATATTTTAATTGATGATTTATATCTGAAAAATTATGGGAAAAAAAATAAAAAAATAACAAGAATTCGAAATATTTTTTTATCTTTGATTTTTCCATGAAATTTCATGGAACTTAAATTTATTCAATTCATTTTTTTATAAATATTTATTTATTTTTTTTTTTTAAATTAATTAATTATAATTCAACAAGAACATAATCGAATCTTTGATTTTTTTTTTCTATATAATCATAATTGTCATATGTTTTACAAAAAAAGTCTACAAAAAAATTTTCGTCATGATGATTTTTTTTTAATTTTCTTTTTTTAACCAAAATTTTATTAATTAATTATCAATTTATGAATAAGTAACCTCTATATAAATCATTGTTCACAAAATAAATAATTATACATTTAATTGCGCCATAACAAACACATAATTCGTCACATTGTTTCATAATTATTTCATTTTTTTAATTTTTCTTTTGAATATATATTATTTTTGTCTATATAATTTGAGAATATATTTCGTGTCGTATATTAATCATGCAAGGTGTCTGCATTCTCATCAATTTGTATAAAAGAAAAAAAAAAAAGATTTATAAATAAATAAAGATGATACAAAAGATAAATGATACAAAAAAATATGACATAGCAAAAAAAAAAAAATAGTAGTTAACAATTCTGTATATAGAATCTTGTCATTCACCTCGACAGTACAATCTCTTTCAGAAAAAAAAATATAATAAATATAAAGTTATTTTTTTTTTACAAAATAAATGCCCAGATGAGTCACGTAATTTGTGCACGGCCTTACAATTTTTTTATAATCATTACTATATATTTATTTAGCCTTTTTAACTATCCTATTATTATTATTGTAATTTTTTTTTTTTTTTTTTTTCATTCAATTGCATGCTTTGCTTAAAAAATATTTTTCCAAAAACTTTTTATATATTTATCTATCCATCTTATTTCTCTTGTATACTTTTTTTTTTTTTTTTTTTTTTTTTTTTTTTTTTTTTTTTTTGCAAAGATACATTCGCAAACAGACGTCGGTGCGTTTAGCAATGAGACGCAATGTCGTCCCTCGTCGGCAGCACACAGGAAATAAATTTTAAAAAAAAAGTACAATATTATATGTATGTCGCAAAAGAGGGGCGTCACTGCATGTCTTTTTATTATTATTTTTTTTCATCAAAAAAATTATTTTTGGAAACTATAAAACTCCTTTAGCCTGGCTGAGTGTCACCGTACGTCTGTTCTTGAAAGTCAAATCGAAAAAAAAAAAAGTATAAGAAAAAAAATCTCAACAATTTTTTCATTTGCAGACTTGATAATTTTGTTTTACAAAAAAAAAATTATACTCCAGACTCTTGTTTAATGATTTTTCCAACATTATTATTTGAGTCTAAAATAAAATTCAGAAAAAAAAAAAAAAAACTAAACATTTACGAAAATCTGTTCACTTTTTTTTTTTTTTTTTTTTTTTAAATCGAAATTCGCATTCGAGACAAAAAAAAACTTTCATTGTAGAACAATTTGCAATATTATATTCTGGATATTATAGAAATTTATGACGTCATGATTCTAAAATTTTACCAAAAAAATTCCAAAAGTCACAAAAGATTTCGGTTGATTTAAAGGCCGCGCACACAAAATCAGGTCATCGAAAAAAAAAAAAAAATATTAATCATTACGAAACATATATAAATCCTGACGTTTTCACATTCGAAAAGAAAAAAAAAATTTTTTATATAGATATATTTTAATACACATTTACAGACATATATGTTATACATGCATTCTCGATGTACAATATTTTTATCTCACACTCACATACAATCACTCATTGAAAAAAAAATATATTTTTTAATTTTTTAATATAATAATATAATCGACGTTTACAAAAAAAAATGATTTTTTTTTTTTTTTCAATCGAAATGCACATATACAGAGGTCACCCTAACATACACATAAACGTAAATTTAATTTATTGGAACAATGATAATCCATAATATAATTATCAATAATAAAGCTATTAATATTATGTTTTTTTTTTTTTTTCATTTTTCTTAGTTTTTTTCTTCATCATCATCATCATCATCATATTTGTCGTTTTTTTTTTTTTTTTTAAATACACATAACATCAATAGCACGGTGAAAATTCCGTAATAATAGTAAATAACAATTATAATAAATTAATTCTGTACAGTTTTTTTTTGTTTTTTTACTTTTTTTTTTTTTTTTTGCTTCGAGCATTGATAATTATTATAAATACCTAAGGGATTTTGTGGAGGGGGGTGTTTATTTATTTATTTATTTATTATTATTTTAAATTTTATTATTTTTTGCGCGTTGGCGTGCATTTGCATCACCGAAGCAGCTTCTCTCACTTTTATCTTCATCTCTCTGTTTTTTTTTTTTTATTTATATTTTTTATTTTTAAACTATTATTTATTTAATATATATATTTTTATTTTTTATAACTTTAATCTCCCTGTCTAATTTGTGCTAACACGAAATAATCCAGTTACTCGCGTAAATGTGCATTTAAATGTTTTTTAAACATTTTGGTGTAATTTTTTAAATTTTTCAGTTTTTTGTTTTAAATTTTTCTATTTACTGTATATTTTTTTTTTTTGTAATAATTTGAAATTAATTAAATTATATATCAAATTATTAAAAATGAAAAATCACAATATAAAATACAGTATATGGAAAAATAAAAAAAAATAAAAAATTAGTCAAAAAGTTTTCAAAAAAAAAATATAATAATTATTATCATTTGGATAAATATACGGCTGACTAATCAGGGAGATTAAAAATATATTATTAATAATAATTAATAATTATCAAAATTGAATTTAAAAAATATAAATCGAAAAAAAAAGAAAAGAGAGAGAATAATAATTGATAATAGTCTTTGTAATGCAACAATGCATTTTCTGTATAATAATAATAATAATTTGTAAATTTTTTTATTTATTTAAATTAATAATAAATGGATGACTACTACACTTCTGTTGCAAGGGTTGATGCAATACTTGAATCATGTCTATAATGATCATCAATAACATATACACCACAATTACCCTCATTAACACCACCACCCCCGCCACTATCAGTTAACGGTCTTTTAAGTAACGCTGGATCATTACCACAACATGAATCTGTGTTATTATTATTATTATTATTGTTATTATTATTATTTATATTATTATTATTTATATTATTATTATTGTTGTTGTTGTTGTTGTTGATTGTTGAAAATAATGATGTTCTTTTAGAATCAATTAAACCACCAACACTGCCACAAATATCTTTATCTTTTTGAAAATGATAAGATGTACGATGTACAGCAGCATCAGTATTTAATTGTTTTGGTGTTCTTGATCTTCCATCATTGATGATTTGTTCTGGTTTATAACCACCACCACATGATATATCATGTCCACTATCAGTTTGAAATGATAAATCTAAATCATCACGTGTATTATCATTACGTGAATTATTAACACTTTTATTAGCAGTCCATGTATTTTTAATCATATGTGAATCACCATTTATTGAACAAATACTACTACTATTTGTATTTGTTTGATTACCTTGATATAAACTACTATTACCATTACTATTTGTACCATTACAATTACTAGTTACAATACGTTTTGTTAAACTACTGTGTACAGCATTTCTTTCATTTTGTATACGTGCTTCTTCATCAGCACGTGCTTGTTCACGTTTTTGACGACGTTTCATACACATTACAGCAATTGCAGCAACAAGTACAAATGCTGGTACTGCTGTTGATAATGTTGCAATAACAACAACATGCTCTGTTGTTAAACCAGCATCACGTGCTTCTGCTGATGGTCTTGATAAATTACCAGACCAATAACTAGCACCTGATGGTGGTATACCATTATTATTATATTGATGATGATTATTATTATTATTATTATTATTATTACTACTGTTAGTATTATTTTTATTAAAATGACGTTTATTGTTATTGTTATTGTTGTTGTTGTTGTTGTTGTTGTTATTAGTTGATGAACGTATGATAGTACTACCATCATTTTGTTCATTACATGTATCACCACGCCATCCAATTGTACACTCACACATAAAACCATTAACACGATTTTTGCATATACCACCATTATTACATGGATTACTTTTACATTCATCAACATCAACACTACAATCTTTACCAGTAAAACCAGGTTTACATGTACAAACATAATCATTTGTTCCAGATGCACATATACCACCATTTGCACATGGTTTAGCTAAACAATAATCAACTTTATCTTGACACAATAAACCAACATAACCAGGTACACATTGACAACGAAAACGATTAACCATATCAACACATGTACCACCACTTAAACATGGATCACCTTGACAATCATCAATATTTATTTCACAATTATCACCAGTATAACCAGGTAAACATGTACACATAAAACCATTTTGTGTTGGTGTACATGTACCAGAATTATGACATGGATTTGGTGAACATTCATCAACTTGTGTTTCACAATCTTTACCAGAATAACCAGCTGGACAATGACAAGTATATCCTTTTAATGAATCATCAACACATATACCATTATGTAAACATGGTGAATCTCTACATGATTTTGATGTTATTTCACAATGACGACCACTCCAACCTGGTAAACATGTACAACGATATGCTGTTTGAATTGTTATTTCATTTGTTTTATTTCCCATGTTGTTGTTGTTGTTGTTATTAAATTGAATTGATAATCCTGTTGAAGATGATGATGATGATGATGAACTTGATGACAATGATGATGATGATCCAGTAATTGTATTATTATTATTCATTGAACATGAACCACCATTTAAACATGGATTTGAATGACAATCGGACAATGGTGTTTCACAATCAGTACCAGTAAAACCAGGAGCACAAGAACATGTATAAGAACCTTGACCAGTGTTAAAACAGGTGCCACCATTCATACATGGTTTATGATTTGTACAATAATTTAAATCTTGATTACAAAATAAACCACCCCATCCTTCATTACACATACAACCCCATGGTTTTTGGCATGTACCATGAAGACAACCAGGATATCTTACACATTGGTCACAAAATTGTCCAGTCCAGCCAGGATTACATCTACATGAAACAAACAAAAAATTCAAAAATTATATTTAATATTTATTATTCTTTAAACAAACACAATACTACTTTTACTATTTTTATATTCTCATGTTCAACGCAATTCGATATATCCGGTTCTTCAAATGAAATATTTCTTAATTTCAGTAATAATTCAAAAAAAAAAAAAAAAAAAAATACTATTTCTCATCATCAGAATCAAATAACTTGTGCATCCACCCATAATAAAATTATTTTCATACTAAAATTAGAAAGAAATGAATATATATCCTCCTACTTCCATTGACCCAATTCATTTTGTAGTAAAATAATCCCTATAAAAAAAAAATGTACCAGAGCCTGAGGGTTGAATCTTTTCAAATTTAAAGACGGATATAATAAGAGTAAAAAAAAAAAAGACTCTTTTTTTTATTTTATAAATTGAACGGAAGGAAGGAAGGAAGGAAATATGTAGAATATATAGGTATATATATATAAGAATGAATAAAGGTATAAACTTCTTGAGATGAAAAAGAAGAGGATGTGGTGGTCGGCCATTATCGTATAGTGTATAGTTGTGTCCAGGGGTCTCTCTTTCCACATGTTATAGACTAAGGGAATGCAAGATGAAAGGCTGTCCGGGTGGGTGAAAAGTATCAGTATGGTTTATATGTATATCTACCATACCTACCATACCATACCATATACCTATAAAGTTGAGAGGAATAAAATGAGAGAGAACAGATTGAAGAGTAAAGAGGTAAGGAAATAAAAATTAAAAAAAATAAAATAAAATAATAATCAAGGTGGTAGTGTGGATTGTAGAGGTGAATGTGAACGGTGTAGAAGATCGCTTGATGATGATGATGATGATGATGATGATGATGATGATGAAGAAAAGAAGGAGAAGAATAAGAAGATGAAGAAAAAGAGTTAGAAAAAGTAAGAATGATTGTACTGAGATGCAAAATGAAAGAGTAAATGCGATAGCTTTAAGAGAGAATGGCCAAGTGGGGATGAGTCGGCGAGTAGAGTGTTTCCCACGGTTCGAGCCACGGTACACAGCCGTTCAGTATGCGGGTCAAGGAAAGGTTACGGGCCCCCCTATGTACATGTGACTTATCTGTGTGTTTTTCATACACAAACACATTCTCTAGGATATATATCTTATGAATGCATGTGCCTGTATATATAGGTATATATATTATTATCTTTGTCTAGAAGATGTTGATGCTTCTACTGGTACTGCTGCTGTATTCTGATGCTGATTTTATGTTTTGCTTGTATTGCCATCGTCCCATGACTATACCATTAAATACCGTATACCTCTTTTCTAATATATATATGTATATAAGAGTAAAAAAAAAGCAAAAAAGCAAAAAATTGGATGGTGAACCGAGTTAAATAAAAAGCTCAAAAAAATAAAAATATATAAAAATAAATAATCAAAGAAAAAAAGTATAAAAGTACTGGTGAGGTGACTAGACCTTCTTAAAATAAGAAACAAATAAAATGTAGTAGTTTTAGTAGTAGTAGTAGTAGTAGTAGTAAAAAAAAGATAAGAAGCTGGAAAAAAAAAATGAAGAAATGATGATGATGATGATGATGAAGGAGGTGGACATGCACCATACATTGGAGGGTGCACCTGAGATGGAATATACCTATAGTTTTATATATATTTATATAAATCCTCAACACACAAACACATGCAAACACACATTGACTATAGTTGTTGCAAATATAAAATAAAAAAAATATAAGATGAACCAAGCATCAAACGAGGCAGAAGCTAAAGGCTTCTTCTTAACCCGGAGGTGTAGAATTTTCTTTGTCACTGTGTCAATGACTCTAAGACATGTACTATAATTATAAAAAAATTTACTTTTTATTTTTTTCTGAATCTTAATTTTTTTTTTTGAAATAGGTCATGATAAAAAAATAATATATTTAAAAAAAATTCAAACTATGTAATTTATATAGAATTTTATATAAAATTGCAATTTTATTTTTTATTACAAATTTTTATTAGCCATAGTATGTGTAATATGTGTCTGTATGTGGGTATCACATTTATGTTTGATTTTCTCATCGTTATATACCAGTTAATCGGTATTCAGCTCCTACAACAAAGTGTCGCTGTTTTTCCTCCCACTAAATTACCATCAATCCACCCACCCCTTATTTTATTCATTTGTAAAAAAAAAATTAAAAAAAAATGTAAAAAAGGGACGCATATACAATATACAATAATATTATACGATTGAGAACTCACCGAAAATTTCAATCGTTGAAATAAAAAATAAACGTATGTGATTCTTTCACGTAATTCAAATGGAGACCAATCCCCGCGGTTTGTGCGTATATTATTCGACTCGCGCTCATGTACATAATATAATTTTTAATTTTTATATAAGTATATAAGATAAAAAGAGAAATATATTTATTTATTTATATCTTTGTCTAACATTGTGTCTCCCACGGTCCCTGCCTTCTATCGGATTACAGGTTAAACGACCAACGACGAATTTACGGCACGTATGTCTTCCGCGAAACATCAGGGCGCGTCGACTCCCGTTTCCGCATATTTTTAATTCAATCCTTTTTTTTTTTTTTTATTTTTTTGATATCAACATTTTTTTATTACAAGATATATACGTACATTTGATAATCCCTTTATCTTAATTTTTAATTATATATTTATATATAATCATTAATAATTCATATATAAATTATTATTATCATTATTATTTTCGGTAAAAGATTTTATTTGTCTTTGATCCTGACCCATTGTCTTCTTGATGTTAAAATTAATGTATAAATATAGTTATAATATAGTCATTGTGACAATTAACCCCCATTTCAAGTAATTAAATTATTGAGTTAACTTTTAAGCTTCGAGTTGTAAAAATTAAAATTAAAATACATCAGACGAGATTCATTTTATATAACAAATATATATTTTTTTTATTTTTTAATATAATCAATTTGTTGGTATTTTTATATAAACTGCAAAAAAATTTAATGATAAAAATGCAGTATTTAATTTAAAAATATAATTTTTATTTATAATAATCTCATTTTGCCTTTCTCTTTTTATATATTTTTTAATTTCATATACCTATATCTAATTTTCTATATAGTTTTTTTATCATCAAGTAGCAACACGTGTCATTTTCATATGTATATTCATGAAAAAGTTATGTACATGGTATATCGAGAAGAGGCTGATGGGGTAAGGTATACATTATATACATTAACATTTTTATATATATATTTATTTAATTTTTTTTTTTTATAAATACATGAAGTAAAGAAGTGCATGGCGCGTTACGAAACAGCAATATGCACGTTATGGAGTTGGTAATAATTTTTTTTATTTATTTATTATTTATCCTCTACTTTTTTTTAAAAAAAATTTTTTCTTATTTTATTCATGATGGACCGACAAGTATATGTGTGGTGTATTAATGTAACGTGGGTCGTGTTTCCATGTTAATCCAATGCAAGGAAAAAAAAAAAAAAAAAAAAAAGGATATTTTCTCGGTATTAACAAGAAGAATAAATAGAAATATTTATTTTTTAATTAAAAATAAAAAAAATAAAAATATCATATATATATGTAATAATAAATAATAATTATTTTATAAATTTTTTTTTTTTTTTTCATATTGAAACTTACGTGCATTCGTTGGGTTGATTGCAGTGTCCATGCTGTTCATTACATCCAGTCAAACATCGAGCTGTAAAAAATAAGAAAATTTAAAATTATAATTACAATTATTTTATATTTAAAATTAAATTTAATATATTTATTTTTATATACAATTGTATAAATTAATATAAATGTCAAATAATATATATATAAATTGATTATTTTTATTTTTTTTTTTTATTTCAAGTCCGGAAATAATAATAGCTAAAGTGTATATACATTTAGCTTGAAGCTACAAAGGCAAGTAGCGGATCTCTTCTCTTCACATAAAATTATTTATATAGATATATGGTTATACAAGTTTAAACCAGACATTTGTACAATGTATGTGTAAGCTTCAAAGAGAAAAAATAAAAGAGTAAATATATATAAAGTATAAAAAAAAAAAATATTAAAAATCAAGACTCGTTTTAAAACGAAGAGAGTGCATGCTGGATTTTCGCTTGCAACATACATACACATGCATACATGCATGCATATATATATATAAATGAAAATAAATGAAAATAAATATAAAAAAAAAAAAAAAAAATTTTTTTGCTGGAGTGAAGGCATTCCTATCTTCTTCAACTTCTTCTTAACCTCTTCCCTTTCCAAAGTCTTTTAACTCTTTTAATCCCCCATCATGATGACCCTAGACTATCTCTTTCTTTATTCTTCTTCACAACTCGACTTAAATTAATCGACAATGTATATACCCGCCGAGAATTTTATAGTCGTTTTCTTCATCTTGACTTGGTGGTTCCAACAAACTCTCTCGCGCAGGTAACAAAATGATACGATCTATTCGCAATATAAAATGGGGGTTGGAAAGAGGTGTGCTATACCGCTCCCTGATGGGTTTCTTATATTTGTTAATATAAATGAAGAAAATAAACATAAAACATATATTTTTTATATTAATATTTAAGTAACATTTAATTTTAAATTGTATATGTATATTTGTTGTTTTTTTTTTTTTTTTTTTAATATTTTACATTGATGATAAGCATTAATGCTTGTATATATAAAATAAATTAAAAATATATATAGTAAAAGGGTAAAAGAATTTTTCTGGTGCGACAAAAGAGTGTAATAACCAATAGCAATTTCTTTTTTTTTTTTTTTTTTGCAAATCAACAAAATGATTGCGTATATAACATGCTCATTCTTGTTTTATACATTTAATATTTTTTTTATTTTAAATATTTAATTTTTTTAAATTTGACTCGGTTTATTTTATTATATATTTTTTTTAAAAACAGCGAGAGGAGAACTCACGTTGTGCGCGAATAACCGACAAGGTATTTATAGTCCTTGAGTTTGTTGGATCGTAGGAGAGACCAAGACGAAACAAACAACCAAATTGCAAGGATTCCACTGATCCTGATATCCCGATGAAATACACATATACATATATATACATACAAAATAACCTGAATGAAAAAAATAAAATAAATAACTAAATGAATATTTGAATAAAAAAACAAAAAATTGTAATTTTTTATTTCTTCCGATTTTTTTTTTTTTCAAAAATCCTTTTTTTTTTTCAACTCTTTTCGCACCAAGACATATTTCTTGGTTCTTTCATGATACCCGCCCACACATAAATGTGTTTTTAATTTATTTCTTTTCTCTCATTTCGACAAGGTTGTTGCAAATTTTTAAATAAAAAATAATAAATTTAATACTCGACAGATATAAACTTGTCAAATAAAATTAAAAAAATATATTAATATATTAATATATTTTTCAAAATGTTACATTTTTTTTTTTTAATATTTCTATATGTATGTGCGTATATAATATAATATAGAAATTTAAAAATATAATGATATAATTTATTTTAAAATAATTATCGTAAATATCAACTTTCAAAATACCTGACCTCGTCACAAGCTAGGGGGCATATAATATGTATCCCTTTAAATAAAAATTTATATATTTATATACGTTGACGGTTTTTAACGGTTATTTCTATTGAATTTTATCATTTTTTTTTCAACCCCACCTAAGGCAAATATACACAACTGTCACTTTCTATTTTGCCTGCAGGTCTAAGTGACTATATGTTTTTTTTTTTTTTTTTTTTATCTATAAACATATATGTATTAATTTAATATGCAACTATATGTGTTTGTCATCCAGAGGGGTGTAAAATTCCAGTTAAAAAATAACTGGAGAAAAATGACTATACCAAGTAGCACAACAACAATTTTTATACCTGCTAAAGAAAAAAGCATATATTGATGCAGCTAAATTGAACAACCTTATTTCCTTTCATAAAACTTGCACTGTTGAAAATTTAATATTAAAGGTGCATATACATGAAAATGATAATAAATAAATGAAAAAAAATTTATACATATCACAAGGAGGGCAGGTACAATCAAAAAAAAAAATTATGTCAGAGAGAAAGAGAAATTCTAGACGTATTTTTATAAAATATGAATTGAAAAGTAAATGTGATAAAAAAAGATATGTATAATATTTAATAAAACAAGATGAATAAAGAAGAAAATAATTTTTTTTTTTCATAAAAAAAAAAAAAGAAGCAAAACGAAGTGAAGTGCAAAGTCTGGCTGCAGCTGTTGTATTTTTTTTAAAAAAAGCAGCTGTTGAGACCAAAAGCCCTGGGCCCTAGTTGTGAGTTGCGAGTTGCAGCTGCTTTATGTTATATGGTCCTTGTTTTCTTCCCTTTCTTGTAGTTTAATAGTAACCAACCCCCAAAATAATAAAACCACTATATAACTTGATGGATCAACCACCACCACACAACAATAACAACCCTAGTTACATTTACCCATATTTCAAAATAGGAAAAAAAAAAAAAATTTATTTATGAACTAAATCGCACTTGACATACAGCTTTATGTACATTTTAATGCACAAGTGGTACTATTTGTTTATTAAGAAAAATAATTGAAAATATATAAATAATTTTTACCGTATTTGATTTATTATTTTTTTGATGCAAATTTTAATTTATCGGTATATCGCGACAAGAATTACGTACATTAAAAACTGAGTGTTAATAAATAAAAAATAAAAATAGTATATATTTAAATGTACTCACGAGTTGCACAGTAATCGCCCTTCCATCCTGACAAGCATACACGTTCACCAGTTGGACTGCAGCTGTAATGTCCAAAGCTATCATCACGGGGCCTGCATAGATTCTCACAACCCTTGCCATAATAATGTGCACTGCAAGTTGCACGATATTCATAAACCATACGTGCATGTGCACTTCTATGTTCATCTTCAGTCCATGATGTTCCAACATCCAGCCAACGTTGAGTTGTCAGTCTTGTTATCAATACTTTTTCTGAAAATAATTATTATATATATATTTTTTGGAAATATGATTTTTTTGAATTTTGCATTTAGTGATTGAAGTGCATAGGCCTTAAAGACCGGACGCTCGTCCGCTATAGCTACTTCGTCGTGTATGCATCCGGCAAAAAAAAAAAAAAATAAAAAAAAGTAAAGAACAAGAAAAAGAAAACTATATATACACCAGAATAAACATCACAGTAAAGAAATACGTAGACTCTGGGAAAGAGGCAATTTTTTTTTTTTATTACTCCTCCTTATCCACCTTCTTTCCTCCTCGTATTATTTAATGCCCATGGGGAACAGGTAAGCTATAAGGAGGAGCCCGTTATGCATCTTTTCTTCGGTGAAAAGTAAAAGGATGCACCTTTCACGTGAGAGTTTAAAGATAAAAATATATTTAAAATCATCCCTCTGTATCATCATCATCATCATCAATTGCAAGAAAATAAAAAAATGTATATCATATTTTCTGTTTTTATAAAATTAGATTTGAAAAATATAAAAAATGCAGTTTGAAATATAATTATTGTTAAATAATTATTCACCAATCATTGCAGTGAGAAAAAATATAATTTACAAACAAAAAATAATGAAAAAAAAAATTTATTATATACAAGTGCAGTGTATGAATTTTCGCGTGGATGGCGTGCCCAAAGATACTTAAGATATTTCTTTTATTTCTTAAACGATTTAGCGTCTTCTCTTGGAGAGTTGCAGTAAATGTTCCCAGAATGCAAGTGGCTTGGTTGGTTTTGTTACACGTTTGCGTATATTTAAACTTATATGATACGTTATATATATATATACGAAAAACAGCAGTCTGGAGCTACCGAGATCGCCACACTCCAAATAAAATTGAGGAAAAAAAAAAAATAATTTATATTTTTGAAAAATATAATATATATAAAAAAAATCATCTTCATCTTCTGACTGGCGCTATACTTGAATTGGCTCTCACGGCTGTCTCGACACACAACAAGATATATTTTTTTAGTTTTTTTATTGTTTTCATATTTATTTTTATTATCTTACCTACCCTCACTCTTGTAATATACTTTTATCACAAGACTATATCACCGCAAGTTAAAAAGGTGAACGATCGTTTATAAAATGTTGAAAATATATATTTTTTTTAATTTAAAATTGCACATTTAAAAAATAAAATAAAAACACCAACAACAATTTAAGCAACATTATCTAAAACCCAAATTATAATTTTATAAATTATTTATTTTTCTTCATATTTTAAATCGCATGTTTTTATAAATTTTAACTTTATATTAATTTTAGAAGAACATAAAAAAGAAGTAGTCCTAAAAAAAAAAAAAAAAAAAAAAATCATCTATTTTTTAGTTTTTTTTTTTTTTGATTTTTATGTGTGTGAAGAGTTTTTGCAGGTGGAGTATACAACGAAAAAGGTTTTCAGGTAGAAAAATAATATAAAAGAGTAGGGAAAAGGTGGTATTCTGAAACGATTGTGAGAAAGGAAGCAAAGCAGCATCCGAACAGTAAGTTTATAGCAATAAAGGGCTTTTTTTATTGGATGGAGATGAAAAAAAAAAAAAAAAAAATTGTTGCGTGTTTGTATTTTTATACTGACTTTTTCGTCTGACTGACCGTTTTCACCACACGAAATTACCTTTAATAATAATAATAATAATAAAAACCTATTGATTGTTTCGGCCATGAACAAAAAGTATCAAAATTATCCACGGAAGCCACCCGACAAAATAATCAACAATTATATTAATCATTATAAATTATTATTTCATTATATAAATATAAAAAATTAATTTTTTTTTTTTAAACAATGAAATTTATAATTACAAACACAAAAGATTAGAAAAAAAAAAAAACATAAAAATTGGAGCAAAAAAAATTAATATAATTCTATATATGGTTATGTAATTTTATTATTTATTATATGTTGGAAAAATTAAAGAAAAAAAAAAAAAAAAAAAAATAACAGTAGGGCTGTGTTATTGTAGTGTGTATTGAGGGGGTGTCATGTTACATATTTGTATATGCGGTGGTAACTATACGGTTACACAGGAAGGAAACACTAGTGCCCTGGGCTGAGTCCACTTCTACTCTGTCCTGTTTCATTCACACTCTTTTCATGTGCAACTGTGTATCCCTTTACCTTATTATTATCATCAACTTTTTCTTACTCTTCTCTTCATCATCATCATCATCATCATCATCATCATCATTCTTCTTTCATACTTTTAACTATCATATGTATATATATACATGTGTAGTGGATTACATGTCAATATATATAAATGCATCCATAAACTGGTAAAAAAATCATCCATGCTTGAGCATAACATAACGACAGGTATATTATTTATATAATATTTAATATTAAAATTTCATGTTTATGAATTTATTTTTTCTCTAAAAAATTTAATTTATTGTATATATATTATACTAAATATTGTTTTTTGTTGTTAATTTTTTTATAATTTTAAATACAGGGTTGATGAGAGACATTGTGCTTTTTTGATGAGACAAGTGTTTGTAAATGAAATATATATATCGTCTGTTGAGTGTCATGTCTGACAGGAAATGACTTGTACTACTTGATTTGTCTTTTAGTTATAATATTATTATTTATAAATATATATATTAAATTATTTCAAGGATTTTATTTGTCTATATATTATACAGCTGGCCCACACATGCCCCAATGAAAAATAAAGCTCTGGGCCTATTATAATCAAGATGTTTTAGCACACCTCTCAACACTGTGTTATAGAAACACACACCCGAAAAAACCGGATAAAACTTATGTAATTTTGTTTCAAGATAACCCTTGAGGCAACTCATGTTAATAAAAATAAAAAGGGCTTATATATATATATACATTTAAATAGAAACAAAAAAAAAAAAAAACGTAAAGATTAAACTTCCTCAGTTTATTAATAATTAAAAAAAAAAAAATAAAATATTATTATTTTAAAAAAATTGTGTCTCAAATTAGAGAAAGTTATGCAGGTGTATATATATATATTTTTTTTTAATTTTTAGGTAACTTTGATTACCGTGGGATAAGAAAAATTAATATATAAAAATATTTTAATTTTTTTGTTAATCTTAATGAGATCTAAACATTTTTATTTTTTTTTTATTTTTTACTATATAAAGATAATTTTGTTTCATTAGATGTGAATGATTTACGTAAAAATATTTTTGGTTTTAAATTAATTAAAAACGACAAAATATATATATACTTTTTTTGTGTATTAATTATATCAAATATTTATAAACTTACCAGCTGAATTATGAGTTGTATTATCGGCATCATGATAAGCTTCAACAATAAGTGAAAATGTACCCTAGAAAAATTAAAATAAATAATTAAAAAATAAATAATAATACAACATTTATAATATAAATAAAAAAATTATACAGATGTTATATATATTTTTTTTTTTTTTAAATTTTTTAAAACTAATTATAAATGTGCATGGTGGTGTCACGCATATGCACAAAATAAAATACTTTTACTATATGGCCACGTGTGCACCTAGCATGTGCGATAGAAAAAAAATATATAAAATTCAATGTTAAATAAAAAAAAGTATATTAAAATGAGCACGAGCCCTCAGTGCGCACATAAATATTAAAAATAATAAAAACTAGTTATTATTGCAATTAGATAATAATAATAATAACAACAACAAGTAAACATAGAAATTATATTTAAAAAATAAAAAATTATTAAATTATAAAAAAAAAAAGGGAGCAAAAATTGACTTCCGCAAGCTACATTATTTCTCATAAATCATCGTCACGAATATATGATAGTTAAAGAGGAGAAAAAGAGGAGGTCAATGATGATCATCATCATGAGAAAAATTAGGGGGAGGAGAAGGAGGATTGACGCGTGCTATGGTTATATATACACACGTGTTTAGTCATTAACAATAATAATTCTAAAACAACTTTATATATCATTTTTTTTTTTTTTTTTTTTTTTTTTCATTCACCAATAATGTCTTGGACATTATTTATTTTGACTATTATTATGTGTCAAATCGACCTTGCCAAATAAAATTATCATATTTGATCTCATAATATAAAAAAAAATAAATTTTTTTTCCTACACATATATATGTATATAAAAATTGATTAGTCATTTTTGTAATAAATAATAATTAAATTTTTTTTTTTTTTTTTTTCATATTAATGGTTTTTTATTTAAAATTATTAAAATTATATAAATTTATATGCAAAAACACGTATACAACAAGTTCCGTTATTGAATTGAAATATAAATTTGCTACTTGGAATAAATATAAATATTTATAAGTTAAATTACATTTTATATAAAAAATATATATATTTTAAAAATTAGTTTAAATGTGGGTTTGACAAATAAATATATATTACACATTTAACCCTTTTTTTTTTTTAATATATATTATTTTTCATTTATACCTCACCTCAGCAGGTTTTTAATATAAAAATAAAAAAAAAATTTAGGATAAATAACAACGAAAAGACAAATGCCACCGTGATTGTTCCTGTTGAAATTTATAACCGAGATTGGAATTAAAGTCGGTGAAAAAAAAAAATAAAAATTAGGGTTTTTTTTTTTTTATTTATATAAAATAAAAATTTAAACATTGTATTGAAAAATGTTAAAAAGTTTGGTATTTTTTGAGAAACAATGTTGGGTGTGTTTTGTCAGACAATATTTCTTTATATCCATATAAAACCATAAACTATTTAATTCTCATTGTCACTAAATAATTATGGTTCAAAAAAAATTTCTAGTGACAAGAAAAATACATGACACGAATAAAAGGATTAAAGAAAAATGATCTTTCTTCTCATTTAATTTTTCTTTTTTTTTTTTATTATTATTAAAAACCCCGTTGAAATTTTTCATGATGATGATGATGATGATGATAGAAAAAAGAGAGAGGGATGAATGAGTGAAAGGGTGAAATAAAACAAGTAAAAATAAGCAAAAATGAGTAAAAAAAAAAAAAAAATTAAAATTACAAGAGAGGGAATAAAACGAATGATGAAAAATAATAATAATAATAAGAAGAAGAGTTAAAAAGAGTGAAATAAAATTGTACTATAATAATAAAGAGTAAAAGAGAGAGGTATATTTTAAACTCTCCAAGTTGGTTCCCACGGATTGTTGCTTGGCATACCTCCACCTCTTGTTGCCTCATTTTTATCTCACTCAGTCTTCATCTACTCCCTCTTTTATTTTATATCATTCCTCTCAATATATATATATATAGGTACAGTAGGTATATATACACTTGATCACTATATAGGTGTATATATACGTAACCCATCTACACAATGATATATATTTTTTAAATAAATACAAAATGATTACTGCAATCTCAGTTAACTCACTCTCTTCTCTTTTACCCCTTAACCCCTTGCTCTCTCGCTCTCTCTCTCTCTTGGTCTTACTATATATATATCTTTTTTTTTTTTTTTTCATATAAATATACAAGATGGAATATGAGACTGTACAATGTGTGTATTAATCATCATGGAATGGTCAAACATGACAAGACAGCCAGAAATCTTTTATATATATATATTTTTTTTTATATATATTTGATTTAATATATTTAAATATGAGATAAACAAAGGTGAAAACAGGTAGCACTGTCTTATCAAATCATTTGAGAATTTCTCGTTTTACATTCTGTCATTTTACATTTCATATATCATATATATTTTTTTTATTTTAATAAATCATTAGTCATTTTATATATTTTATTTTTTTAATTGTCTTTTTAAACCTTTGAATTTTTAATCTGACATTTACAAATGATATATATTATATATATATATTTTTTGAAAAAAATTTTTCAAGTGTCAACATGATGATGATGATGATTTTTTTTTTTTTTTTTAATTGAAAGAGTCAACCGGAAATACAATGAAAACTATAAAAGATTAATTTTCTATTTTAGTATGTTTTTTTTTTTTAAAAAGAGCAGGTGATTTTTATTTTTTTACTATTTTTTTTTTTTGTGTAATGGATCCGCATGTAGTAAAAGAATAGAAATAACACATGACATAGAAAAAGTTATTGAGGCACTGTGGGTGATGCATTATTTCTTAGAGTTATAGGTTTCATGATATTTTATTTTTTTTTTTTTATGGTAGATATTGTATATATAAATAGGAGTATAAAAAAATACTTGGAATTGTTGGCCTTGAATACTGTCGCGACCTTAGAATTTTCAAATAAAAAAATAAAATAGTTACTAGATGACAAGAAGGATGACAGAAATAATAGATGAGAAAATGCATAGAGTCAATAAAATTCAAAGTAAGCATCTATATAAATTTTAAAAAAACATGTAAAAAAATGTTTATATATTTAAAAATTTTATATTTCATGATATTTTTGAATATAATTTCTAAAAATATATATAAACAGGCACGCGGTCTACCCTGATAATTTATGCAAAACGTTTTGTGAACATATAGCCATTCATTGGTTTTTTTTTTTTTTTTTGCTGGAAAAGAAAGTAGAATAAAACAAATCTAGTCAGTCGAAAAAAATAAAAAAAATATATAAAGATAAATAAAATTTACATCAGTGGGTGTTAATAAATATTAAAAAAAAAAAAAAGAGTTGAAAGAATATAAAATTCAAATCCTCTTAACACTTGGTCATTAAATATCAACCAATTGTCGAAAAAAAAAAAACATGAATATCAAATAATAATAATGATAATAATTAAAATAAATTAATATTAAAATTTAAATTGTAAAAAGGATAATCTCTGTTCTCGTTTGGCTATAATCTTGTACACGAGAAGAAGTTAAACACGAAGATGAAATATATAATAATAATATATAATATTATAAAAATAAAAAGGCAAAAGATGTATAAGCTGGTTTTTTTTTATTCATCCAGACATAATAATATATATATATATAGATATATAGACACATTTGTAATATGTTTCTATTTTTTGAATTAAATGCAGCATCATCATTCCAGTTGAAATAAAACCAAATGATATTAAACTACCAAACCAACCATGTGGTACAGAAATAAATACTTGAAAAAAAAAAATTATATATCTATATATTTCTGTTTGATATATTCCAAGAAAAAAAGTCATGTCTCGTCTTGATAATCTATATTATTTTTATTCTACCTGTTATTAAAATTTGTCTCTGAAATTGTTTCTTTTAAATTCAAAAATATATTTAAGATTTTTGCCACTGAAAAATTTTTAAAAAAATAAAAATATAAGGAAGCAAATTTCTTGGTAAAAAAAAAAAAATACTTGTCTAGTGTATATATATAGTAATAATCATAGATAAAAGAAAAAAAAAAAAAAAAATGAGAGCAGTCACGAATAGAAAAAAATTTAAAAAAAAAAAAAAAGGGGATGGGGCGCCATATGGGTTAGTTAATTGAAGTTGCCTCCTCGACGAGTGAAAAATATATATTCATCTAGACTATAAAGAATATAATAAAAAGATGCGATAGACTGGGTGGGGTAAAAATGATGATGATGAAAAAAAAAAAAATATATGTAAAATAAAGATATGATGATTAAAATTCTAAGTGATCGAATTTATCTGTTAGTTGCACACGAAAAGAGAGAGTGTACAAAATTATTAAAAACCATCTGTTGTTATTTTAAATGTCTCGAATTGCAAGTGACATTTACAGTTAATCACATGATGCATTATTATAATATAAGTATACTGACTTGATATATTGTCAATGCTCAATATTATTATTATTATTATTAAATATCATCAATGTAATTAAAATTAAATAAATAAATAATATGTTAATTATACTTACAGGCCATGAAAAATCAAATGGAAATCTAATTGGATTTGTAAAACTTGGTAATGCAACATCTGGATTTAAATTAACAATATTACCACCCAATACTGGTGTTACAACATCTCCATATGTACAAGGTGTTGTTGTATCAATTTTAGCTTGATATTGTTTTAAACAAACACGAAATCTTGTTTTACATACACCCAAACAAGTACCATTTATTGTTGTACTACCAGAACAACATTTTCCCATGTTGTCTTTTCCATATTCATTTGTAAATGATTTTAAACGTAATTCAAATACACCAGATGCATACACCTGAAATTAATACAATTATTAATATTATTTGTTACATTAAAATAATATATTTTTTTAATACTAAATTTAAGCACATGTGGTTTATAAACTGGCACGATCTTGTCTCATCCGCTTTCATCATATGTACCAAGATGATGACGACGACGACGACAGATGGGCACAATATTATAAACTCACTTATAATAATTTGCAAAATATAAACTTTACACACTAATAATATACTTGGAAGTTGTTTTTTTTTTTAAATTAATATATATTCAAACTGAAAAACTCTCCCTTGAGATTTTCGCGACGGGAGTCTCTTTTACAATTTACTTTATTCAAAAAAAAAAAAAAGACGTTTTTTTCTACTCATTTATTGTTGCCCCCCTTAAGATTTTTGATACATATATTATTCATAAAATTAAAAAAAAAAGGGTAAATATTTTTTTATAATCCCCTGCAGGGATATTTTAATTGCTGCAGTGATATTAATTAAAAATAAAAAAATAAAAAAAATATAATAAACAGTGACATTGATTTGTATTTTAAAAATAAATTAAATCATGCAATTATAATTATATTTATTTTTAGATTATAAATATTTGTTTTTTTTTTTTTATAATAGACATGACTTGTTATGATTTAAATGACTTGTTTTTTATATCATATTGTGTATATAATGTAAACTAATGTAAATTAAAAATACATTTTTGTGTCTCTAGGGTCTGATAACCTTACATCGATCGCTTTTAAATCTTGTCATGTAACTCACCCCCTGTCAACTTTTTATGTTATTTTTTATTTTTTTATGATATATACCCTTTACTTGTCGACAATACATAAAAATTTTCTACACAAAATGAAAATAAAATTGTTGCGGAAGTTGCGCAATAATAAAAAAAAAATGTAATAAAAATTTTTAAATTTTTAAAAAATAAAATAAATAAAATAAAATACAACTTGGATGCCAATAAACCGGAAAATCAATATTTATTTTATGATTTTAAAATACAAATCACGTTATACAAACTAAAATATATATATATTTTTTTATTTGCCAATATAATTTTTATATTTTAAAACATGTTTTTAACTGGTTTTTTAAATTAAAACAATGACAAGTTTTTTTTTAAATTCATTAAACAAGTGTATCTTGTGATTAAATGAAATATAATAATACATTTTTACTTTTATTTTTTTTAGTATGTATTATATCCAGCACAAATACACACTAAAGTTTCAAGAGAAAATTTACAATTTTATAACTCAACTTTGATCTATTTTTATTCTACCAATGGCTACTGTGTATTTATGGATATGCGTTATGTTAATTTAATTTTAGTTTTATCGTTTTTATATATTTTTCATTGATTTAAATAACTTTGCCCTTGTTAATAATTATTATTAAAAAAAAAACAATTTAATAAAATAATAATAATAATTAAAAAAAAAAAAAAAAGTATTTTAAAAAAAAATTTCTAGACAAGTGCATATTTAAATATAGAAATTCTTGACTCGTCGTCTGTGTATATATATATTTTTTTTTATTTATTTTGAAAAAAAAAAAAATTATTATTTTACTTTGTTGTCTCCCAGGAAGAATTGCTTGCGACTCTGTTTTCATTTGTCATTGAGAGTTGGGTAGTAAAAAAAAACAAAAAAAAAAATATATAAATTGCATTTTATAAAAAATTAATACAATTATTATAATATATATAAATTAATATAACGCAGTTTTTTTTTTTTTCAAATTTTAATACTAAAGAATTTAATATTTCGTTGATTAATTGCAAATTCTATTGCCTCATATTTCCCATGATATTATATTTTAAGCAAAGGTTATTCAGCTGATCAAGCAAATCACAAGGTGACAAATAATTTTTTATTTTATTCAAGTATATTCATTGACCCCTTATTATTTTATAATTTTATTTTTTATTTAAATTAGTGACAGTTATATCAAGTCATTCATAATTATTTGTATATGCTTTTAAATTGTTAAAACAACATTATAAAATTTTTTTATTTATTTTTTTTATTTTTTCTCCCCTACTTTGTTCTATTATTATTTTCATTCGTAATATATATTTATCCAAACATCACATTGAAATTTCATTTGTAAATATAACGTAGTAATTTTTATGAATGAAAAAATAATAAATAAATAAAAAAATAAAAATAATAATTAAATATACTTACAACACGAGGTGATGGAATTAGGACAATTGCCATCGTCCAAATAAGCATTGTTGTCCACATTTTTGTAAAAATTATTAATTTATACAAAATAAATGTAAACCAACAATATTGTTGATTTTTTTTTATAAAATATAATATATACCCCCTATTTTGGGTTACCTTCTTGAGGCAGACAAACAATAAACTTTCTGCGCAGCCATAAGGGACTAAAACAAGCCCCCCGTTTTTTTATAAAACACAGAAAAAAAAAATATATTAATTAATTAATTAATTAATAATTATGCATATATATTTTACTCCAAAAAAAAATTATAAAAAAATAATATATATATCAATAATAATAACACAATTCAAATAAACAAATTAAACACTTTTTTTTTCTTTTTTTTTTTTTTCTCTTTTTTTTTTTTTCACCAAAAAAAATAAACGTAGTTGAAATAAATACCACACTAATAAAATTCACACTTTATTTAACACTTTTGGTATATTCCATTTAATCCGTGTAATGAAGAATTCCACATTTCCAATTGATTTCACGTTAATTTATTAATAATATAATGTTCTCATTATTTTATATAATTAATTCACAAATAAACACTAAACTTTTTTTTTGTGTCACTTTATTAAACTTTTGTTGTGTCAAATGTATTTTTTTAATTATTAAATAAACTTGTCAATTATTATTTAAAACTAACGTTAATTGTTATTGTGTGTGTTTTATTTATTTTTTTATTTTTTTATTAAATAATATTTTCACTTGGCTCTCTTTGTGATGTTGATGTTGATATTGATGATGATGATGCACTGAATTGTGATGTGAGAGCCACCCGATAGTATAATAATAATAATAGTTGAATGTCTCGTGTGTAATAAAAATAATAATAATAATAATAATAATATATTTTTTTATGTATATAACGTTAGTCGAACACCGTCGTTGTCGATCTGACGCTGCCGTAACTGCTGCCGAGTTGAGATGCCTGGTGTGTTAGTGGGTTTGTTGAGTGGGGATTGATTGAGGGGAAGTGATTGGCTAGAGAGTTGCGAGAAACTCGCTTGACTGAGACAGACAATATGTTACCCAGCTCAATTTTATAACACAAAATAAATAAAAAAGAAAAACCTTTTCAAGTGGGGGAATGAGGAGAAATAGTCAAAGGAAGAAGATACCTCTAGATGAAAAATATATATATGTATGCAAACTATCAACTTTTTCTTTTATTTTTTTTTATTTTTTTCTTTTTTTTTCTATTTTTCTATTTTTTTTTTTTTTTTTTTTTTGCCTATTCTTTTGACAAATTTAATACGATTGACACGCTGTTGTGGCTTCAATACAACTCTTTTATTTTATTTCAAAAAAAAAAAATATTTCATTTAATTGTTTTGCTGGTTTATTTGGATAGGTGTCAAAAAATTGTAAAGATATTTTCAAAAATTTTTCCCACAAAACAGTATTTTAGTTAATCTTAATCGTTTTCTATTTTCTATTTTTTTTTTTTTTTTTTTTTTCTATTTGGTTTATAAAAATTAGTATTATATAAATTAAAAATTGTTATTTTAGGTTATATATCCTTTATTTATTTATTTATTTATTATTTTATTATTAAAAAAATTCGCGCTTTTTTTTCTTCAAATCAACAACTAGCGCCACACAGTGTTTATTGATAAAACTAAATTAATCCAATATCCTTTTTATCAATCGGAAAAAAAAGTCACGAATAATTTATTTAAATTTAAATATATAGTCCAATTGTCTTAATGTTTATTTAAATAATATAATAATCCTTGAAAGCACAATAATGTTTAATAATTCACTTAAAAATATTCACTTTGTCGATGATTTAATTAATAAACAATTTCACTTTATAATTATAATAATAATATATATATATAAATAAAAAAAAAAGAAAAAAGCGCGCGAGTTGGCTTTTTTCTTTTTTTTCAATAAATATTATTGGCAATATGTATTAATTTAATGAAACTCGTGCCACGCGTGAGTATGTTCAACCCTCGACTGGAGGTAGCGTTTATGTTGCACCCCTACTTATAATCATGGTTCTGACTGGCCACCAGTAAACGTTATATTAAACAAGGAAGAAAAAAAAAAAAAACATTCAAATGAAAATTTTAAATTTAAAAAAAAAAAAAACGAAAAAATATATTTACAAAGTTGTAGTAGGGATACATTGCAATTGAGGGGTGGAATTTTTAAAAAATGTATGCTGAATATTATGGCACGGGGCAAAATAATAAAGGGGGGGAATAAAAACTTGTAGGGCAAAAAAAAATATATATATATAGGTATATATACAACAGTGGGGTAAAGAGAGCAAGATATCGTATTTTAAAATTTTAGAGGGGTGAAAAGGGGGAAATGCAAGAGGTAGCAGCTGCAAGCCGGCTGCACGCGTCAGCCACCTCCACTACTTTTTAGGGTCTGCGTCTCGACCACCCCATCATCATCATCATCATCATCATCATCATCATCATACATGCGTCTTGATGTCGCGCGCGCTTATGTAAAAAAATTTTTTTAAATTTTAATTTATTTATTTATTTATTTTTTTGTTTAATTCTCCATCTGGGTGTATGTATATTTTTGTCTCATTCGTCGTTAAAAATGATATTATAACCCTATCGTATATTTTTTACCTCCCCCTATTTTAATATATTATATATTTTCCCACTTAAAATATTTTTATACCATCACCACTGTCAACCACCATGGATTTTTACTCCAAATGTGTTTGGCACGCGCCACATGCCAACCATATGTGTGACGTCATGATGCATTTACTTTTTTTTTTTTTTTTTTATATAAAAATGTTATGATTTTAATGTGGTCACATAAATACACCTTGAATGCAATTTCTTTTTCATTACTACACCCTGGTGAAAATATTTCTCCGGATAATATTTTGAATTTTTTGAAATTTTGATGTATAATTTTTTTATTTTTAAATTAATATTTAAAAAATTTAAAAATTTTGAAAACTATCACACTTTTAGATGATTTAGAATTTTTTTTTTCTTTTTTTTTTTTTTTTTTGATAAAATACTGTGTGTGTGGTTTCATAGTGTATTTTATTTTTTCACTTTTCGTTTTATTTTTGATTCAAGGGTTTGGTATTTTTCTAGAGATATTCCCTTGGGATATAAAATAATTATAATAAAAGAATTTATTATCTCAGGTTTCTGTCGAGGACAGAATGTATTTTATTTTATATATATATATATATGTATATTTTTTTTTTTAAACAGAAATTTGTTTTTCTTCATTTTTTGGTCATGCGGAAAAATGCAATTTGCACAGAGAGAATGGAGGAATAATCGTTGACAATGCAGTTTTGTGTTTGGGGTTGTGAGAGAGAAAAAAATATAATAAAAAGAAAAACAAAAAAAAATAAAATAAAATAAAACGTGATGCCTGCATGAGACAGGTCAACAGGGGGTAAGTACCGACGCCAGGGAGTCTACAATGCTGCAATAATTTTAACCCCTGTCTGCCACACACATTCGAGATAATTCCACGGATAATAAAAAAAATAAATAAATAAAATACTCGTGAATCAAGTCACTTTCAAGCTCTCTATTTTTTCATTTATATTTAAAAAAAAAAAAAAGAAAAATTATAATATCATTATAATCAAAAACAATGATGAAACAATTTTTTATAATTTAATTCAAAAAAAAATAATTAATTTTCTTCATCAACAAACTAGACCATCATCAGCAAAAAAAAAAATACAATTAATTTAAAATTTTATATATAATTTAATTGTAGAAAAATTAAATTATAAATTAAAAGAAGCGAATCAGTCGCACGAGTCGGCAGGTGGCAGAAAAATCATTCGACCAGAAAAGAAGATAAAAATAAATATATATAAATAAGTAAAAAAAATAATTGTAAAATTAAAAAAAAAGAAGAAAAAATATATTTGATACGTGATATACAAGTTTAGACATATTCACAGTGGGGTTGGAGATTATATTCAAGGGATGAGTACAAAATGTCACATAATTATTATCCATTCTGAATAAAATTTTTTAACAAAAAGTAATCTGGGTAAACAACAAGCCTAAAAATAATATACTTTTATTATTCAAACAATAAAAAAAAAATAATAATTGAAGAAATATATTTTCATTTTTCAACCCTTTAATTTCATTTTTTTTTCTCAGCTATTCATTGATTATTTTCATTTTTTTTTTTTATTCTGCAATTTATGTTTACACAAGGTGTGTTTATTACAATGATATGATAAATCTATATATTTTAAAAATACATAGAATATATGTATTTGTTATTACGAGGTGTATATACATCCGGTCACGAGGTAGTTCAACAGGTCAAACCAATGGGGGGAACCATATGGAACCACTTCCGGTAAACTATAAACATTACCTATACTCATGCATCCCTCGAGTTTGATTTCAACCCTTCTTTAAAAATATTAAAAAAAACATCATAATAACAGTAAAGAAGCGGAAAAATGCCAGAAATTTGATCAACGATTGTTGTCAACTGTAAATCCCTTTGACAAGTTTTATTTATTTACACTTGATTTAACAAAAAACCTTTTTGGAAAAAAAAAAAATGATATTTAATGAAGCCTGTTTTAATTATTAATTTATTATTTTTTTTATAATAAAAATTGAAATAGCTTTTTTTATTATTATTGATAAAAATTTATCACATTTTATTTTGTTTTCTCATATAAACTTACAGGAAAATTGACAAATGGTCCTTTTTTTTTTTTAATTTTATTTTTTAATAAAATACGCGAGAACTTTGCATGGGATAGTTTGTTCAAGCCAGATCATTTTTTAATTCTCACTATTAGTTTATATATATTCTCTTCCGTTTGTTTGTTTGTTTATAAAAATTTTTTATTTTTATTATTTTTCCCGGTGCTTTGGATATCCGGTATAAGATTTTTTTTTTGAGAGTATTTAAAATTCTCAAGAGCTCTATATATTCACATTTTCTTCTGTTTTAATGTACACATTTAACAAGGGACAATATTCAAACAGACTAATATTTACTTGTACTTAAAATTATTATTATATTTTTTATTTAAAATAATCATATTTATTATTATATATATAAACATTTAACAGGTTTTTTTTTTTAAATAACCTGTAAATATATATATTATTTTATTAAGCAATTATTTTCTGAAATTATAAATGAATAATTTTTAAAAATAGTGTTAGGGTGTGCCAATTAGGTTGTTATATTATTCTTCGCCTCCATAAAAACTATTAAAATTTTTATATTAAATTATAAAATAGATAAAAAATTTATCAGTTATATACTGACATTATATACTGTCTGTTCATTCACATTGGGTATATTGTTGAATAATACCAATGTCTGTCTGGTGTCTGAGGAAATACACTCAATAAATAAATAATAAAGAAGATGTTAAAAAAAATAAAAAAATAAAAAATAAATATGAGTATATATTGTATACGTGAATTGTGTAGTTACTTATACTCATTTTCTAATAATAAATATAAAAAAAGGATTTAGAAAAAATTTAAAAAAAAACCATTGATGTCTATTCAACGCCTTTTGTCAGGTTAATTACAATCGATTGGATAAATATATATATATATATACGTGGGCGTGTTAAATATATATTTTTTTTATTTATAATTTATTTTTATATGATAGCATGATGGGCATGAGAGACTTTCTAATATTCTAACAATAATATACACGTAATCGTCAAAATGAAATAGCACGTGCCGGCTGTTTCAAATGTACTCAAATCTATTCCTCATGATTTTTTTTTAACAATAAATAAATATATGTATATGTATAAAAAGGAATTATCCTTGAATATAAAATTACATCGGCATGTTTCTTTTATTATTTATTACTATTGATAGATTTTTTTATTATTTATGTTTATTATATTTGTAGTTTGTTTCCTGTTTTTTCATTATTTAATTATGATTTTTTTTTATTTTGCAAATTTCGTGACTGTCAATTGAACATGTGACTTATAAGTTGATTCTATTCATATTGTGTTTATTATTATTTTTATTATTATGTTTGTACGTGCATTGAGATTTTATTATCGACTTATAAATATATATATTTTTTTTATTTTTTTGTTCAATTAAAATATGTCGTTATTGAATAATGACATATAGACTTTTACGGAGAATTCTTCTTTTTTTTTGCATCGGGACGGAGAAAAAAAAAAAAAAAAACGGGGCTTTCTGTTTAAATATATTTTGACGGTTGACCTTAAAAAAGTAACGTTAAAAATCGACAGTTACTGATTAATAATTTTGTTTGCAGTTTGCCAATTGCAGAACAACATATTTGGATGATTTTTTTTTTTTTTTGATTGAATTGAAAGAAATAGGAATAAAATTTAATGATTTACCCTGTGAATTAACAATAAATTATAAACAATTATCAATCAATAATTAACTCGTGAAATTGGAGATAAAATTTAATTTTATCATTTGTATAATAATTCCATGTGTAAAAATATAAATTCAAATCAAATTGAAGGATAAAAAAAAATTTTCAAAAAATTGAAAAGGTAAGAAATTTGAATGAACATGAATCATATTGTATTTTTTTGAAAAGCTCTTGAAGAATACGAAAAAGTAACCGATGACAAGTATACAAAAATATATATATAAGAATATAAGAAAAATATAAAAAAAAAAAAAATTCAATCATTTGAAAAGAAGATGAGAAAGAACCAGATCCGCACGTGCCAAAATGTCAACGTTCAAAAATGACCTGGATAATCTCAAAATCATCAATTTTAATTTACAAATTAAAGTTTGTAAAAATAATTTTCTACTAAACAATGAACCTATATCAAATACCAATTAATTTAAAGATAATTTAATTGCGATCTCTCATTAAAGTTATATTATAATTGAAAATTAATTTTTTTATATAAATTTTTTTTTCTGGCATTCTTGGTTATAACATGATAAATATTGAGGACCACCGAGTGTCTTATACATATAATATCATATATTTCATGTAGAGAGTTTGAGTATAAACCATACGTCTTTTACTCGATACGTATCGGGTGTTGCAGCTGCTGGTTGATGTGTTTCTTATATTATTCTCCGTTTGGTTGTGCAAAACACGGTGAATACATACTCAAACCTGCTTTTCCTTATATACTAAAAATATTATATAAAAAACTATATCAACTCTTATATATATTATTTGTCACGTTATTTTTATCATATCTTATTCTTTTTTATATATTTTTTATTTCACTTAAAAATTATTCTAATTTTGCGTTGTATACCTGCATTATTTTGAGTTAAAAAAAAAAAGTTAAATTAAACTAGGGGAATAAAGTCAACGAAGAAAAAAAAAAAAAAAAAGGACGACGAAATATAATACTGCGGGTAAAAAAGTTTACATTATTTTGTGGCTAAAAATTTTTTTGAGTAAAATGAGTGCAACTGTTGGGATTATTTATAAGAAAAACTGATGGATTTAGACTGATGGGTGAATATTATTTGACTACCTGAGGATTCTACAATCTGCCAGTGGTCGAAAATATATATATGAAAAAAAAAAAAAAAACCTTTCGAAGGGAAGCATCTGCTTGCCAAGTTGCACGAGGCAGAAAATTCAGGAAAATGAGAAGCGTGGAAATACACAAGTCTTGTAAGCAACTTTATTTCTTTACTTTTTTTTATCTTGCTTTCTTTTTATATTTATATATTTTTTGAATAATTTTTCTTAAAGCACAACAGCCGGCCTTCTGGCGATATGCTTCATGAACTTTTATATACCACCCGCCTTTTTTTAAACTCGTAGATTTTGAAGATTTCATTTAATTTTTTTTTTTTATTCCCATAATTTTTCATCTTGAAAATTGAATTTTTAATTTGAACAGACGAAGCTTGTAATTTTTTATTATTTTATATTCCAATGAATAATTTATTTGTTTTTTTGTTTTTTTTGAATGACGTATTGATTTTTTAAAAAAAATGTTTTTTTATATAAAATTATTTGTAGATTGAACTTTGATTTAGTGCCAGGATCCACTTGAGCACGTTCGAGACAAAAATAGAAGAATCAAAAAAAAAAAAAAAAGTTGGACAAGAGAGCATTGTCGCCTTCAACAAATACATATGTGCTTTTTTTTTTTTTTCGATAGAAAATGTTGGCATTATATATTGAAAAAAACGTGAACAATGTCTGATTCGTATGAAAAAATATAAAAGACGTGTACATGCATCAATCGAGTGTTCCATACCTGCGAGCTTCATTAATATGATAAATTCATATCACGTATTCGAGCATATCCCAAGTCTGTGATTCGTGATGTCTGCTATTGTGGGAAAATTCACTGGTTCCAAAGACTGGAAAAAATATAATAAAATACATCAAAAAATAAATCACAGATTACAAATAAAATTAAGCAAGTAACTTGTGTACAGTATATATTAAAGCTCATCAACAATAATTATCATAAATGTCCAAAAAAAGAATAAAAAACAAGTCATTGTCTCTTATTTTATTATTCCATCTTCCTGCTCATTATTTAATTTATAAATATATATAAAATTAAAAATAAATCCCACCAAAAAAATCATGCTTTTTTATCAAACAAAAAAAAAAAAAAAAAAAATATAAAAAAAACTGAAACACACACCAAGGTTGTTGTGTAATATTAATTTTGAAATATAATTTTTTGATTTAAATATTTTAATATAGTTAGTTAAATTTTAAATAATTAAATTTTCATTCAATTAAAATTTAAATAGAAAAAAAAATTAGAAAAAATTATATTTACAATATAAATTTAAGGAGGAAATGAAGGGTCTTTATTTTTGGCCTGCCACTTGTATGAAACGAATCAGTTAATAATTTTTTTTTTTGTTTTTATGTATATTTTGGAAAATAAAAAAAAAATTAATATACGCAAAGATTTTAAAAAATTTGTATGGGTATATCCGGAAGAGGGTAAATTTACAGAGGAGATAAAAATGAGGGTAAAATTGAGCAGGCAACACGTGTGCAAGACGCAGTTGTTTTGCTTGTTTTTTACATATATATATATTTTTTTGATGATGGATATGATATATAGAGAGGTGGAGGAAGCCAAAACGATGCTGTTTTATGTAAAAAAAAAAAAAATAATTATGGAAAGAGATTGAAACTGAGAAGAAATATAAACGGTGCGGTGGTGAGGGTGGTTGTTGTTAAAGATGTTGATGTTTTTGTTGTTGTTATTTTTAAGTACAATATATTAGCCAACATTGTTGTTTTCATCGTCATCATTATCGTCTTACTGTCGTCTTCGTGTTTCTCAATATAGCGGAAGCCAAGGTGGTTGCAATCTCCCGGTACGGGCCACTTCCGCCTCTCTTTTTCGGGCTCTGTTTCCTCCTTCCTCACCTTTTTTTTTTTTTTTTTCATCATCATTATATCCCAAATGATGTGAGAAGAGCTGTGTAAATACATAGATACATATATATACTACAAATAAAGCTCAAAAAAAAAAAAAAATTGTAAATACATTTTTAATAAGGGAAATACAAAAATTGGTAGAAAAAATTCGAAAAAAATAATGTAAATATATATATGAGCTTTTTATAAAAAAAAATTATAATTTTATGATTCTTTTCTTTTATCAATGATATCAAGTTGTTATAAATCATTTAAATGATTTTTTTTTTAATTAATTTTAAAAGGAATTTCAAATGAACCATTTATTTCGAAAATTTCGATTTCGAAAATTTAAAATATTTCGAAAATTTCAATTTCAAAAATTTAAAATTTTCATCAG
>WSYQ01000832.1:0-66724 GCA_011426435.1 Lysiphlebus fabarum
TTTCTAAAATTAATTAATCTAAACACGATAAATATGGGAACATATCAATTATGTTTTCTTTTGGACTCCCCCCCCTCCCTTCCCTGAAAATATTTTTTTCTCACTCCATAAAGTCTCATTTTAACAATTTTAAAGAAAATTTAAAAGAATCTGGATCTGGTCTTGATAATCTATCGTAATCCATTTCGGATGATGTATCCTTAAGTTATCGTGAAGACGATATCAGGTATCCTGATCCAATCCGGATCCGAACCTTACCAAAAAACATTACCATCCTGATCCATTTCGGATCCAAATTCTGGATCCGGAATGGATTTGAAATCAGGATATCCTGATCAGGACCTGACTTGAATTTCTACTCGGGTTAGGTCAGTGATTAACTTTTTTCAAAGTTAACTTCCGGATTTACTCAGGTTTAGGTGAGGTAAAAAAAAAATTAATATTATAACGTTATTTCATTCTCTTGATAATATTAAATATATAGTTGCCTATCTACAGCGTGAGCATGCCAAGTATTCTACTCGATTCTAAAAGAAATTATGAACGAAAAATTTTTTTAGAGCTAAGCTCTACGACGCTTTTTGGCTGAGAGTTTTAAATTGACCAATCAGAGCCAAGCGTCACGCAATATTATGATTATGGCGTCAGGATTCATCATATTCAATTAATAGGTAGGGGTCATGCACTATAAAAATAGTAGTCACGGAACAGAAATATTTTGTTTCAATTAGTATTGAATTTTAACCCAAGATGTCGCTAAAAATACTTGATCACGTTTAATCACTTGATCACTCGATCACATTTTTTTATTAATTACATTTTTAATTAAATTTTTATTTAATTAAGAATTTTCTTTAGAATTGCGTAGGATACCTGGCGTGCTCACTTCAAGGGACACGCTGAATATTATTGATCATATTTAGTTTTTTTATTTATTATAATTTTAAAATGATTTTCTATTTTTGTATAAAGGATTTTCGATTCATGGAACCCGTATACGCCTATTATACCAGCCACGGAAATCAGTGATAACACCATAATAAACTAATACTGTTATAATTCAATATTTTGTGATTTTTCAAATTTGATAATAAGTTTTTATTTTTAAAAAATAATTTTTTATCAAATAAAATAATGCTATTAATCAAAATATACCTAACATCGAATAAATGTAATTATTGATTTTATACACAAAAATATCATAAAAAATATTATTTTTTTATTTTGTTTAGGGTTGTGAAGCATGGATTACTTCTGGGTTAAATCACAGCTGAATTATTTTTAAGAAAATATTCACGTAAATTTTGAACTGAAATTTTCTTATATTGAATCTATTTTTTTTTAATTTAATTATTTGAACTTTAAAAAGTTACTATAGTAAAGTACATAATACACACCAATAATAAAATTGAACTATGAATAAATAGTACAGAATACTAAACTTATTCTGTTGAATAATATCTTTTAATTCACCATCTTCTTTTTCTGAACACCATGCGTGGTGAAATATTTCTCCGTTACTTCCACATGCATAATTTTATAAAAAATGAAGTAAAACACTATAGTTTTTAGTTTTTAACTTGTTTCTCTATTATTTCTCTCTTTTTTTACTTTTTTTTTGTTTGAGTGCAACTTACCAAAAAATATCCAAAAAATTTATTTATTTACTTATAAAGAGTATTTATTTTCATCCGTCCATAGGAACTTTTTTAAATAATCTAAATTTTAAGTACGCAAAAATATTCACAATTCATTTTTCTAAAGCTACTACTACATAACGTACTACATAACGTAGAAACATGCATGTAATCAAAATAAACTGACGATGTGAACTACTCGACGCTCAACTTCAGACTGACCAGTGTTACCACAGCCAAATGTGAAAGTGTACCTCGGCCAGAAGCAAAAGTGTACCTCCTGGCACAAAAGTGTACCTCCAACTTAACTCAACCTTTTTCTGGTAGATGGCAGCACTTTTAAACCATTTTTTCTAAACTAAAAAACTAGATGTCACTACCTATATCAATTTAAAAAATTTATATATATATATAATATATATTATATTTATATATATATATATATAATATTATAAATGATTATTAACAATAATTTATTTTATTAACTTTTTTTTTTTTAAAAACCTTGAGTATTAAAAAAGGAGGCTTTAAAACATGAAATAAAAATTATTAAACGAATTAGTATAAATAGTAGATATTAATATGTATTTATTTGTGTCTTTTAATATTATATATATTTTTTTATTATAAAATACATTTTACTAAAATAACAAAAAAATTTAGAAATTTATATAAAAACACTTAACATATGTTAACATATATTTAAAAAAAAAAAAAACTAATCAGACTCAAATATGTAATCATCAAGGATTTCAGATACTTTATCTTTTGGTTTTCTTTTTAAAAGTTCATTACTAGGCTCCCAGCTAGAACAAACTTTATTAAACAAAAGCTCTTTACAAAGTAAAAGAGCATCACAAGTATCAATAGCCATTTTATTACGAAGTGGTGTTTTAATCAGCTTGAATTGTGAAAAAACTCGTTCAGCTGCAGCACTGCTATGAGGTAGACTTGCAAGGGCCATCAAAAACTCACTCAACTCTGGAAACATCTGTTGTTCAAGAGCATTTTTTAATTTCCTAATTAATTTAATAAAATCTTCAAATGTATCATCATCTTTAAAATAATGAGCAACTTCTGGTAACATTCTCCATTCAGAATTTAATGCTTCATAATTTGATTCTTTAACAACATTTGGAAAAAGTTGTGCTAAAGATAAAATTGATGGTGAATCACCATTCAAAGCTGACTTTGGATTAAGTAATTGTATTGCATTTAAAATAGGATCGTCAAAATTAACACGATCGTGAATTTCTTTACATAAATGAACATAATAATCAAGTGATCGTACTTTAAATGTGTGAATATCAGCTGGTGATACTTGATTTTTTGTCAGAAAAATTTCAACTTTAGCCCCATAATAAATATTCTCTATTTCAATGAAATTATCAGGATTTATACAATCAATGTTATTTAAAGTGGTCTTTTCTATATAATTCTTTTTTAAAAAATTTTTTAAAATTGTTTTGTAGACCTCAGCAATTCTTGGTAACAATGTATAAAGTTTGGGTTTTTCACTTTGAAATTCAACGTTTAGACGATTTACTAAATCTAATACGTATGATAAAAATAAATAATATAGCTTGTAAATTGGTGATTTTAATGCATTTAAAATTGTAGAAGCACTTTGTAAACCATCTTCTTGCACAGCTTCTTGAAAAAATGTCTCAAGTACACTCCATTGTTCAAGCATTCTTTTTACCACAGCTTCAAGTGATAGCCAGCGAGTATTAGCTAATTTAAGTATTCTATGGTTTTTAACATTAGCAAGTGTTTGTAGTTGATGAAATTTATTTAAACGTTTTGAGCTATGACAAAAATAATTGTTGACATCTCTTGCCAGATCTTCCATTGTTCTAGGAAGCTTTTTGGCTGCATTGGAGGCACACAAATTAAAAGAATGGCATATACATCCTAAACTAAACAAATGTGGTAACTTAGCTTTGAATTTAGACATTACTCCATTAAATTGTCCTCTCATAACAGCAGCATTATCAGAAGCAAATCCAATCATATTTGAAAGAGGAATATTATTTTGAGAAAGAAATGTGCATATAGAACTAAACAAGCCATTTGCAGTTGCATCGATAACTTCTATTATTCCTATAAATCTATCTCTAACAACTCCATATCGTTGACAGTAATATCTAGCAACAATAGCAAGGCATTGACATGTTGATATATCTGTTGTCTCATCAATTATAATAGAATATTTAGAAGTTTGTAAATCTGATGCAGCTTCTTCAATACTAGATGGAGCAAGAATTGTTGTCACTAATTTTGTACCTTTTGTTCTTGCACATTTAATTCGTTTTGCAATATCAGAATTTTTAAAACATGACCTTAAAAAACCTGGATTATGATCTAAAAATGAGAAGGGTAAATTATGCTCAACTACTTGCATTACCAATTTCAATTCTATTCTTCGTATTTCTGTATCAATATCAGCCTGTGGATTTTTTTCAAGTATTGTTTTAATTGATGGTGTTTCCTTGGCTTGTTTTAAGTTTGATAAATGAAATTGCGAATCTGCATGACGATCTATATGAAATGTTCCTCCATTAATAACCCTTTGACAAGCAGAGCAATATGGTTTACCATCATATTTATTTTTTTCAAGCCAGTCGTATTTTTTTTTATTTCTTAATCTTTCAATATCTACATTACGATCACCAGAAGAGCTTCTTTTTTTGGTTTTAATTACTTTAGTTGAGTCAACAGTATCAATACTATGCCTAATAAAAATAAAAAATAAATAAATAATAATATAAAGTCAATAAAAAAAAATTTTCAATCAAAATAATTGTATTTAAATTCGAAAATTTAAATAAAAAATCATCTTATTTAAATTATTAGGTATTAATTTAATATTATTTAGAATTATTGTATATTCAAATGGAATTAAATATATATATTTGAAAATTAATTGATAAATATTTTATAATTTGAAAAAATATTTTTAATACAATTTTAATGTAAAACAGATCTAAAAATATTATTAAATCAATAAACTAAATATAATGAAAATAAGATGATAAAAAATTTAATTTTTTTTAATTGAAATATAATTTATTCGATTAAAAAAAATCCAATTAAACTTACGAGTGTCGTCGTTTAACAAATGCTGTATTTGATTCTAAAATTATTGATTCCTGGTCAATTATATCTATCATTGTTAGATCTTCTTCCACAATAGATCCAAGACTTGCCCTTATAAAAAAAATTATAAAAATATATTTTAGATAATATAATATCATAATATAATATAAATTTATTATTATCAATAATAATAAATTAATAATAACATGAAAAAAATTTATTTTAATAATTTTTTTTCACTTACATTGACACTGTTCTTTTACGAGATCTTTGAGACTCAATTAAAACTGATTCAGGCTTATTTGTAGTATTTATTTCATTAATAGAATTATTATCTTCAAGTTCATGTACATCTACCCTGGTTGTTATTTTATTCACTACCTCTGGTACTGGTGTACATACTGTATCTGGGGCTTTGTGAAGTCTTACTACAAATCTATCCTCATAAAAAATTATATATAAATTAAATTAATGAATAAAGAAATAATTAATTATAACGATTAAATATGGTATTTAATTTTCTATTAATTACCTGTCCATGATAATTTAATAATAACACAAAAAAAAAATTGCAATTGTAAATAAAAAAATTTTTCAGTCATAGAAAAAAATGTAAACACAAATACAACGTGTTGAGACTTGATGCCTTTGTGTATTGGGGGTGATGTTTCTTCCAAAAAAAAAACACATTAAAAAACAATGTGTTTTTTTTTTTTAGTTTCTTTCTTGGAAAAAAAATAAAAAAATAGACCCAAATAGAACTCAAATTGCATCCAGAAAACAAAAATTCCATTATTACCGACATAAAATGGCCGACTTCTAGTCGGGGGAAAAAGTGTACCTCCAAAAACAAAAGTGTACTTTTGTACCTCGGCTGGCAAAAGTGTACCTCAAAAGGTACAATTGTACCTCGTGCGGCAACACTGAGACTGACTCCCCTCCATAGAAAAAAATAAAGTTCATCACATGCCATTGTCAAAACTTTCAATACAATGACCTCTCAATCGATATGGTAACTTGAGTTTCAGGTGAATTTAACAATTACTTTATTTTCTTCTGTTGACGTCAATCAAATTCAAACTATATGATAGCCGATGAAAACCAGAAAAATAAAAGCAAATTTCGCAGAAAACATGTCAAATTTAAAATGCATCGCGGAAAAGTCATGCAATTTTATATCGACCTGCAATACAAATAAAATGTTGAAGAAAAAAATACAATATGTATTATCACCAAGTGTAAATGACACCTTCGATTATCCGTCAAAAACCCCTATACAGGAGAACTCTACGTGTGGTTGATGAAACAACTTACTTTATAAATTTTTTTTCACGATTCATGTGAGACTTTTTGTCATATATTATTATATATAATAAAAGGTTTGCATCTTCAAACTAAACAAAAAGAAATAAAATATGTCTGTATTTGAAACTGAATATAACAATGTCAAAAAAGGACTCATATTGTGTGGTGCATGGTCAAAACAGGCTGGTCTGCAGGCTCGTACAATACGTGTCATTTCAATAATACTAGTACTGTCTATTATGATACCTGAGGTATGACACTACAACAATCGTTTATATGTATAATTTATATTATACCTTCATTGATGTATACATTTTCAAATTTTGTTTTTTTTTTCATACTCAAACCATTGTTAATATTAAAATTCAATTTTTTAGCAAATATATCTGTTCGAAATTTGGGGTAATTACAATGACATGATACCATGTTTACCACCACTTGTAACAATTGCAGTTTCTTTTGTTAAATTTTACTTTTTAATAGGTCAACATAATATAGTATGTATATGTTCCGAGTTATATTATTACAAATTTATTTTTCATGTGGTACAGAATACATTATGTTTTAAAAAAGGTTTTCGGTGTTGTTAAACAAATAGAAAGTGATTGGAAATTATTCAATAAAACACCTGCAATCAATCAAGTGATGCATCATCATGCATCAATTGGATCTCGAATGGCACTGATTTATATGTGTACAATAAAATTAATTTGACATTTGTGAAGTATAGACATATCGATATGGTTTATTTTATATTTGTTCAATATTTTTTAGATGTTATCTTATCTGCAACACTGCTATATATGGGAGGACCCTTTTTTCCTGTTTTTTTAGATTTAATTGTGCCACTCAATGAAAGTCGTAAAAGAGTTCCACCTTATGAAACAAATTATGGTGTTGATCCTGAGCAGTATTTTTTTTTAATTGGACTACACGGTACTATAACTACAGCTATTGAGATGACGTGGATATGGACAACTGATGTTTTCATTATGATAATGGTGCAGCATTGTTCTAGTTTATTCAGTATTGTCGGGTAATAACTTATTACATTCACTAAAACCTGCCCGTAGTATTCCCCCAGTAAAAAATATATATTTATAAAGCCTAAGGCTTTCCCTTCCATAAACACTATTATAATGATCGAATCGTGATAGTGCTTATGGAAAGGGAAGCCCTAGGCTTGGGTAGAGAAAACTTGGTAAAAGTCAGTCAGTAGGACGACTGTACGCCATTTGGATCCATCCTGGATATATCCTGGATATATCTCAATGGCGTATATCCAGGATATATATTTTTTTGTGGGGGTTTTAGCTAATCAGTTATCTCAATTGATATTTGAAGTTTGAATAAGATAAAAAAAACTGAGTCTGCACTAAGTGGGTTTAGTATTTTTCACTTGATCAAGCCCTGGTCAGGATTTGATCAGGAAAAATACATTGAATAGAGTTTTTTGTGATTTTTTTTAGTTCAAAATCAAGTCAACGTCCTGTTTCCGTTATCGAATCCCGATTAGGGATACCTTGATCAAATCTTGTTTAGGACTTGATCAAGATAAAAATTTAAAAAAAAATAATTCTTCTAATAACAATATTTTATTATATATTATATATTAGTTTAAGTTAGGTTTTTTTGTTTCATTAAATACCTGGGTTAATCAAATATAGGGAACTTATACAAACGTATATTACACATCAATTCCAATTAAAATGTCAAATTTTTTTTTAATTCCGAATTTTGATCTGTTCCAGATCATGTATCTTGATCAGGACCGGATCCAGTATCTTGACTTTATCTTGAAGATAACGTCAGGTAAGCCTAATCCGGTTTTGATCCGAACTTTACGAAAAAACATTATATCTGGATCTGATTCGGATCCAGTATCTTGATCCGTTCTGGATCATGTATCCTTACTTCAGACAGGGAGATCCGACAGTTTTGGCTACCCCGGAACCTAACACTATATGGGATAGATTGCAAAGCTCCCCGAGTGGAAATTGAATCCGGCTTGGCCTGATCTTGATCCGAATCGGACCCGGTTTATCGAAGGTAAAACGGACTCGGTTTACCTGATTGTTTCTGACATTGGAATCGGACCCGGTTTATCTAAGGCGACCCGGATCCGTTCACCCGGACTAATAACGGATCCGAATCGGATCCGGGTAACCTGCTTTAAACTTGATCTTGTTTTTTTGTCAAAGTCATGTTCCGAATTTAATCCGATTTGAATAAGGCAACCCGGATCCGTTCACCCGGACTTTTGGTACAAGTGCTTCATAATTTTGTGTCTGATATGTTAACGCGCGATGGTTCAGGGGGTAACGCACTGGCTTTGAAAGTATAGGTTTAGATAGGTTTAGATCAGGCAGGGGTTCGAGGCTCGGTTAGGGTAGCAAAAAAAAAAAAAATAAAAATCTACAATTATTCTCTAAGTGTAATATTTGATAAATCCTGAAAAATAAGAGGAAAAAAAAAGAAAAATAAAATTATTATTTTTTTTTTTTTATTTTCATTTGGATCCGAATTAGACATTAATACATATCCGATTTGGATGTAAAATTGGATCCGATTTGGATATAAAACCGGATCCGATTCATATGCAAACTTGGATTTGATTTGAATGTACATTTGGATCCGAATTAGACATAAATACATATCCGATTTGAATGTAAAATTGGATCCGATTTGCATGTCCGATCCGGAGCCTGGCCGGCGTTACATTTTCGGTCCGAATCGGATCCGGCATCAGGTAAACCGGATCCGAACTGGATCCGAATCGGACTGAAATTTTCACTCGGGTACATATCCGATTTGGATGTAAAATTGGATCCGATTTAGATGTAATTTCGGATAGATGTTTTGGTATCCGATTTAGCCAAGGTGTCCTTAATGTAACCGGATCAGGTTTGCCGGATCCGATCCGGAGCCTAGCCTGCGTTACATTTTCGGTCCGAATCGGATTTGGCTAGCCGGATCCGTATCGGATTTGTAATCAGGTAAACCGGATCCGAACTGGATCCGAATCGGACTGAAATTTCCACTCGGATCCCTTGGTCCTGGTCGGGTATTATCCCGAGTAGGAATTTGTTAGTGGTAGCCTGAACACGGATCCGGATCGGATCAGGATAACGTAGAGCAGTCCTTATTCAAGTATCGCTACCACATCCTGATCCGGATAACATCAGGTAACCACTGTCAAATCCATGACAGTAAAGCTAGCGAACGAAGTTAGCGAACACAGGACAGGAATGAAAAGACAGCGACTGTACTTACTCGCCCGACTGCAAAAGAATGGGGAAAAAGAAAAGAACAAAGACAATAAAATAAGCATAAAATGTATTAGAGAAGGAAAAACAAATAGATGAGTGAGAACCACTGACAAAAAAGCCAATTTTATTACTGGAAAAAAATAAAATTATTTATTAATTTAATTATTAAATAACAAACAATTAGGTTTGTTTATTTAAAATATGAATAATTTTTAGAAAAATATAATTTATTTAATGATATTTTTTTAATAATTTTTCAACTTTGCATATTGTTAATAAAAAAAAAAAAAAAAATTATACATATAGAGTTTAAGTATTGTTAATATATAGAGTTTTTTTAAAATATTTATTTAACAACAAAAGCAAAGTTGAAAAATTATAAAAAAAATATCATTAAATAAATAAACAATTTCTAAATATTATAGATATTTCAAATAAACAACCCAAACATTTTTTATTGTATAAATAAACAAACAAAAAAAAAAAAATGCCATCTTTTATAGTACGTCTAGTAGATGGCTTTTTTTAATTATTTGTTTGTTTATTTATACAATAAAAAATGTTTAGGTTGTTTATTTGAAATATCTATAATATTTAGAAATTGTTTATTTATTTAATGATATTTTTTTTATAATTTTTCAACTTTGCTTTTGTTGTTAAATAAATATTTAAAAAAAACTCTATATATTAACAATACTTAAACTCTATATATATAATTTTTTTTTTTTTTTTTATTAACAATACGCAAAGTTGAAAAATTATTAAAAAAATATCATTAAATAAATTATATTTTTCTAAACATTATCCATATTTTAAATAAACAAACCCAATTGTTTATTGTATAAATAAACAAACAAATAAAAAAAAAAAAATGCCATCTTTTATAGTACGTCTAGTAGATGGCTTTTTTTAAATTATTTGTTTGTTTATTTATACAATAAAAAATGTTTAGTTTGTTTATTTGAAATATCTATAATATTTAGAAATTGTTTATTTATTTAATGATATTTTTTTTATAATTTTTCAACTTTGCTTTTGTTGTTAAATAAATAATTTAAAAAACTATCTTTTAACAGAACTCAAACTATATGTATAAATTTTTTTTTTTTTTTAATCAAAAAATTATTAAAAAAATATCATTAAATAAATTATATTTTTCTAAACATTATCCATATTTTAAATAAACAAACCTAATTGTTTGTTATTTAATAATTAAATTAATAAATAATTTTATTTTTTTCCAGTAATAAAATTGGCTTTTTTGTCAGTGGTTCTCACTCATCTATTTGTTTTTCCCTCTCTAATACATTTTATGCTTATTTTATTGTCTTTGTTCTTTTCTTTTTCCCCATTCTTTTGCAGTCAGTCGAGTAAGTACAGTCGCTGTCTTTTCATTCCTGTCCTGTGTTCGCTAACTTCGTTCGCTAGCTTCACTGTCATGTCAAATCCTTAATAGGGATACTTGATCAAGCCCTGACCAAAAAATACTCGACTTTGTTTTTTTTTATTTTACATTTTTCTTGATCCGGATAGCATCAGGTAACCACTATCAAATCCTTAATTATAAAATCCTTATTAGAGATACCTGATTGAATCCTGACCAAGGCTTGATCAAGGAAAAATACTCGACTTGAAAAATACTAGAAAAATGTAAAATAAAATAAAACAAAATCGAGTATTTTTACTTGATCAAGCCCTGGTCAGAATTTGATCAAGTATCCCTATTAAGAATTTGATAGTGGTTACCTGATGCTATCCGGATCAAGAAAATCGTAAAAAAAAATAAATGATTTATTTTATACAATATTTCATGAATTCTACCGAACGGGCGAACCGGAGTATCTAGATGATGGTGCGTGCATTTCTTAATCACGACCATGGTAGAAATATACAGGTAGGTCCATGCGCATACGTTTTTTTAAGCCAATAAGAAGTGCTGACCACCGGACGCCATATTTGCTAAACTGGCGCGATTTTATTCAAATCATAAATTAAAATACATATCAAAGATGATCTTAATAGAAAATTAAAATAATAAAAACACATAAACAAATGATTAATTTTAATTCAAATGCATATATTTAACATGAAAATACATATTAATTGTTTGAAAAATGGAATAAGTTTGCGATAATTGAAATAAAAAACATTTACAGTTCATATTTTCTGTATTTTATGGATTTAAAAAAAAAACAATTTGAGCAACAGTGTTTTATATTATATATATTTTTATATATTTCATGCTGATAATATAATATAAATTAAAGCAGTCTTTTATTCAATTTATAATTTATGATAAGAATATATTGTCAATTATACCTACAATAACACAGTTTAAAATTATTAATATTTCCATATAAAAAATAAAATCTATATTAAACTAATTTTGTCATTGTGCTTGATGATATTTTTTCCAATTTTTTAATACAATTGCTTGATGTGTTTTGACAATATTTCGTGGCACATTTTACCATTGTGACCTACAATAATAGTAATTAAATAAATAAATAAATAATAACTGATTAGGTTATTATTAGTTAGGATTAGCTTCACATTTATTAATATGTTTAAATTATTAAACAATATTTTTAATGTTTTTAATCATAATTAATGTAACTTTTAAACAAGTCATGTATAAATAAATAACAGTACAATAATAATAACATGATGGGCACACAGATTTAAACACACGCAGACAAATTTGATAAAGATGGCTACTCATGGTCTGCGCAGTAGATTTTTATTTTCGTCCGAGAAATGGACCTACCTGTATATTTCTACCATGATCACGACCATAGAAAGTGGGATAAGTATTTGAGTGAGATACAATGTGCTTATAATAATTCGTACCATAGTACTCTAATGGTGACTCCCCCCGAAGGTATCCCTATTCAGGATTTGATAGTGGTTACCTGGGTAGCTATTCTTGACTCGATTATCCCATCTACACGGGATAACATGAAAACGCCTGAAAATGATTAAGTCGTTTGATGTAAACCATTGAGAAGGATACAAATTAAGCTAAAATTTTCATGTTTTGCGACAAAAAAGTTATCCCAGTCGCTCGGGATAACTTGCGGATAATCGAGTCAAGAATAGCTACCCTGATGCTATCCGAATCAGGATGTCATAGCGATACTTGAATAGGGACTGCTCTACGTTATCCTGATTCGATCCGAATCCGTGTTCAGGCTACCACTAACAAATTTCTACTCGGTAAGAGGTTCGTGAGAGATCCTCGTTTTTACCATTGGCCAGTTTATAAAGAAACGAAAATATAAAGATTATAAATGTTAAAACTATGCTTAGATTATAATTATCTATAGATTATTTTCAACAAAGAACTGTAAACAGGCAGTCTGTGTAAAAATAAGTAATATAAATTATTTATGTTACTCTTTTTAGTGTTGTGCTGGAACAATTAAATACGATACATCATAATCATACTGAAAGATATGAAAAAGAAATTATAACTCAGGCTATCATTGTACACAAACATGCTATTACGTGAGTTTCAAACATTCTTTATATATAATTTTCAAAATTCATATCTTACAGTTGTAAGTAATATGTTTTGAACTCTTTCAACCGAATGAAGTTTTGCTGAATTTATGAGAGAATCTCTAACTAAAATGTATGGATTTGTCTTCTTAGTGTCCATGATATTGATGAGTGTAACAGGTTTTCATGTAATATATGTACATTATAATAATATTGTTTATAGATAAAATGAAGTTTCCAATAAATTATAAGTATGAAATATATACTAAATAAAAATTGTTTCAGATGGTTTTAAGATGGGAAAATAGAACAGAAGCTTTAAGAATGGCTGTTTTTATAGTCGGTCAAAGTTCACATTTATTGTTTAATACTATTCCTAGTCAACAATTAATTGACAATAGCGAACGTGTATCGACCATAGTGTGAGTTTATCTCTAAAATAATAAAATATAACTATTCATCAACTGAAATAAACCTTTCAGTTATAATTGTGGGTGGTACAGATTGTCAGTGAAATCACAAAAGTTGATACAAAATATACTTACACGAAGTACTAAATCGAGTACTTTAACAGCTAGCAGCTTATTTCCATTAAACATGGAAAGTTATAGCAAAATATTGAAAACTTCAATGTCTTATTTTACGGTCTTAAAATCTATGCAATAACTCATTTTCTTGTATTCTTATAATATTAATAATTATCGACTTCTAAAAAATTAATAGAAAATTACTCATCCGGTGTAAAAAAAATACACTTCATTGTGACTTTATCATGAATTTATCTTAAATTTAATTTTTCTATTAAAATCTATTAAAGTTTCAAAAATCATGACTTCATCGTGAATTCATCATGAATTCAGCATTGTTCACTTAGATGAATATCTATATGATAAATTCATAATAAAGTCATGATGAAATGTATTTTTTTTACTCGGGATGTATTATTAAATCTGAATTTAATTTATTATTTTTTTAATACAATATTGGGAAGGGGCTGTACCGAGAGTATGTATTTCAATGATTAGTAGGTTATTTGTTAAAAATAATCACATAAAAACAATTACTTTTATGGAAATATTTATATATTTATTTGGTCATTGAATTTCATTTTCTCGTACATTAATTCATAGTAAATTCATAGCCGGCCATTAATGGTTGCCGTTTATTGGCCAATTCTTGGCAAATTTATGGCTGACCATTTGAAGGCTACTAATTATGAATTATCTTCCAGCGAGACAGAAATAGAAGAATCAACAATAGAGAATTCAAAATAAATGTACTTGTATTTAAATTGTCATTTTTAAAAAAGTCCATGATAGTTCATAGCTACACTGTAAAAAATTTCTAGCTGCAGCAACAAGATAGACAGCTACAACAACTATCTAGGGCTAACTAACTACAGCTAGTTACGTCAGCTATACTTTGGAATCTTCTTAATAATATTGATGCACCATGATTTTATGACAATAAGCATCGTGTTATTCAGATAGCCGCGATTTTAAAAATCCCTTTTTTCCCTCAGTTATTTTATCCGCTAGATAGTTACGTGGGTGTAAAGTGGAGTGCTTGAATTATGTATATATATAATTTTAATAATCTTTCACTCAGTGCAAGCTGTAAACAATACAATATAGATTGATATCTATCACATTCAAATGAAGATATTTAGCTAGACTCAAATCGAATGAAACAAATGAAATGATTCACAATCAAAAATGTAAAAGAAACCTGAAATAATCATATTTTTTTTTATTTTCTTTTTTATTTCTAAGATATAAGTAATCTCACAATTTATGTAATACCATAAATAAATAAATTAGTAATCAATCAATTTAATTAAATCAATTTCAATAAAAAAAAAGCAATACATTTGCCATATACCAATTAATCTTATGTGACACATGATAATATTAGCTGATGCTTAATTTTAATCTTCAATTTTTTATCAAAATATTATTAATAAATATTATTATCAAAATATTAATTTATAAATAATATTTTTTTATCAATGTCTGATGATGATTTAATTGATGATTTAAAATTTGCTTGTTAATGTTTGTTACAACATATAACAAACTCCTTGACAACGGTTACCAACTGTAAAAAAAACAACTATTTTTCATTTAAAAAAAAAAAGAAATCAGTTGGTCCTATTATAAAAAGAAGAAAAGTAACGGCGGTTCTTTTTTCTGTGATTGGTTGTTTTGTTTCCCTAGATATTCTTTCTTTCTCTCTCTCTCGATTATCTTTATTTTATTTTCAGTTACCAACTGATTTCTTTTTTTTTTTAAATGAAAAATAAAATAAAGATAATCGAGAGAGAGAGAAAGAAAGAATATCTAGGGAAACAAAACAACCAATCACAGAAAAAAGAACCGCCGTTACTTTTCTTCTTTTTATAATAGGATTACTTATTTCCTCTATGGCCATGTGATCTTCTAATTCTTCAATATCTGGTTTTTTTATGTTTTACATGTGTTTATTTTTGACCGTTGAAATTCAAAGTCCCTTGTTCTTGAAACCTACAGATATATGGTATTAGACGAGTCTCCAAAAGAAAATACCCCACTATGGTGATGAAACGTTTTAAAAAAATATCTTATATGGGTATTGGGACGCGATAAATCGATTGGGAATAATGAAAAATCGCGAAAAAATTTTTTTGGGGGGAAAAAAAATAAAAGGGGTTAAAATCGTGAATACCGGGAAAATTATGGGTCGGAGGAAAAAAAAATATAGGGTAAGTTGTAGGGTAAAAAATTATCTTTTTTTTTTGGTCTTTATGATTTTTTGCGTTAGGCAATGGGTTCAGTGGGAAATCGGAGTTGAAAATTTTGAAAATATTGAAAACGTCACGCGTAGTGAGAGCGCAGGGGAAGCTGGATCGGGAGTCGGCGCCTCTGCTGTGTTCGATTATTCGCTAGGGTAGGTCAGACTATAATAATAACTAAAATAAAAAATAATATCAAATAAAATAAATATATTTTAATATTTCTAATTTTTAAGATTTTTGGATATTTAACTAATTTTTTTTTTGTCTTTTTATTTTTTTTTTGTTATAAACAATAATGTTATGAATTAAAAAATTAAATAAATAACGGAATATTTTTTTTTTTTTTTAAATTCATTTATCGGTCGGGAAATTCTAGGGGTAAAAAAGGGGGTCGTATCGCAAATATAACCTAGGATAATTTATTGTACATGACATAACAAATTAGAAGCTTTTCTTTGAGCTATTTGTTTCCTAAGCATTTTGTTTAATAAAATAAGCAATAAATTATTTTCTTGGGAAATAAATAGCTTGAGGAAAAGATGCTTAAAAAAAAAAGTAATTTCTCGTAGAATTATTGTTGATTATTGACATTTTAATGAGAAATAATTCTACAAGAAATTATTTTTTTTAAAGCATCTTTTCCTCAAGCTATTTTTTTTAAAATAATTATTTAAAAAGTTTGTTAGAACATACACATCTACAGACAAACATTACATCCCTGAATGGGCACACTAAATACATTTATACAGCCCTGAGTTTTTACACCTTGCTTTTTCTACTCTCTTTTCTCTCACTCCATTATTAATATCATTGAACTATTCAATAAAGGTTTACAACACGTTAAAATATATAATCAAAGTGTGTTTGTTATTATTAATCAACCATATAACCCTTCATCAGGTTATGGGCCCAGACACCATAATCAATTATTAAAAAGGGGTATGTTAAATAATACAAAAGAAAATTTATTAATATTAAAATAAATTTACAAAAAAAAAAAGAGGTCACAAATAACCTAAAAATTTTTTTTTACTCACAAAAATATATATAATATAAACGTGGTAACATGTTGACATCTCAAAGTATAAGACTTGAATCATTAAACAAGTACAATTTCGATACTTGAAAGATGCAAATGAAAAGTATATTAATAAAAAATGAGACTTTCGAATACGTAAATGGAGATAAACCATGTCCAACAACTGAAACAGATACATGGAAAAAACAAGACTCAAAAGCACAAGCTGATCTTATCTTATCAATACACCCATCACAACTAAAACAAATCAAAGATTGTAATACTTCAAAAGAAATATGGGATAAACTACATACAATTATTTATCAATCAAAAGGTCCAGCTCGAATGGCAACTCTCTTAAAAAAACTGGTCTTGATGAAACTAAATGACGATGGTGATGTTCGTGAACATTTAGACTCATTTATTGACACAGTTGACAAACTTCAAGAAATTGGTATTGAAATAAACGACAACCTTCTTACAATAATGCTGTTGTTAAGTCTTCCAGAGTCATTTTCAAACTTTCGTTGTGCAATTGAAACTCATACCAAATTACCTACACCTGAGGAACTAAAAATAAAAATTACAGAGGAAAACGACTCCAGACATTTCACCAACTCAGATCGCTCATCTTCTACAGCCATGTTAGCAACTCATCAAAAATACAACAAATACAAAAAAAATTTTGCTAAAAACAACTTCAGGTCAAACCAACACAAAATTCATCAGCAATCACCAAGAAATCAAACAAAATGTCAACAATGTGGCAGATCAAACCACTCAACCAATCAATGCTGGTACAACAAACAAAACAATAAACAAGAAAAAAGTAATAATGCACTAACCTATAAAAACACAACTGAACCACTACAAGGCTATGTAGATGCAGACTGGGCAAATTGCAAAGACAACAGAAAATCATATACTGGTTATGTTTTTACATTTGCTGGTACAGCTATTAGCTGGAAATGTAAAAAACAAAGTACAGTTGCACTATCGTCCACAGAGGCAGAATACATGGCCATAACAGAAGCTACAAAAGAATCAATTTATTTAAACCAGCTAGTTCCTACACGAACTCGAGGTACCTGAAGTAAATACAACAATCATATTTAACGATAATATGGGTGTTTTAAAACTGGCCAATCATCCAATATATCACTCCAGAACAAAGCATATTGATGTTAGACACCACTTTGTACGTGATGCATTAAATAAAAATCTAATAAAATTGGATCATCAGAAATCCAATGAAATGGTAGCTGATATATTCACAAAAGGACTACCAAAAGAACGTCATTTAAATTGTATCAATAAACTAGGTGTGGTACCAATTAACATTTGATTCTTCATCATCAGGATGATCATGTTTGAGGGGGCGTGTTAGAACATACACATCTACAGACAAACATTACATCCCTGAATGGGCACACTAAATACATTTATACAGCCCTGAGTTTTTACACCTTGCTTTTTCTACTCTCTTTTCTCTCACTCCATTATTAATATCATTGAACTATTTAATAAAGGTTTACAACACGTCAAAATATATAATCAAAGTGTGTTTGTTATTATTAATCAACCATATAACCCTTCATCAAAGTTATTAATTTTTCAAGTTTTAAAAATAATTTTTTTTTTTTTTTTTTTTTTTCAAGTTTAAGTATTTCTAGGGGGAAAAAGGGGGCTCGTATCGCGAAAATGACCTAGGACGAAATTTTGCACTTGACACAGCGAATCAGCAGCCATTACCATTTTTTTAAAAATAATTATTAAAAAAGTTATTAATTTTTAGAGTTTCGAAATATTATATTTTTTTTTTTTAGTCTAAATTTATTTTTTTGACTTCAAATATTAATAGCTTTTTTAATAATTGTTTTAAAAAAATGGTAGTTGGCTGCTGATTCGCTTTGTCAAGTACAATATTTCGTCCTAGGTCATTTTCGCGATACGAGCCCCCTTTTTCTCCCTAGAAATACTTAAACTTGAAAAAAAAAAAAAAAAAAATTTATTTTTAAAACTTGAAAAATTAATAACTTTTTTAAAAAATAATAAAAAAAAAAACTGTGGTCGGCTTTTAATTTGTTATGTCATGTACAATAAATCATCCTGTAGACGAGTCTCCAAAAGAAAACTCTCCACTATGGTGATGAAAAGTTTTAAAAAAAATTCTTAAATATGTATTGGGACGCGATAAATCGATTGGGAGTAATGAAAAATCGCGGAAAATTTTTTTTGGGGGGGAGAAAAAATAAAAAGGGTTAAAATCATGAATATCGGGAAAACTATGGGTCGGAGGGAAAAATAATTATAGGATAAGTTGTAGGGAAAAAAATTATCTTTCTTTTTTGTCTTTATGATTTTTCGTGTTAGGTAAAGGTTTTAGTGGGAAATTGGAGTTGAAATATTGAAAATGTCGCGCGTAGTGGGAGTGATGGGGAAGCTGGATCGGGGGTCGGCGTCTCTGCTTTGGTGGGTTATTCGCTGGGGTAGGTCAGGGTATAATCATAACTAAAATAAAAAATAATATTAAATAAAATAAATATATTTTAATATTTGTAATTTTTAAGATTTAAGATTTATGAATATTTAAATAAATTTTTTTTTTTTTTTTTATTTTTTTTTGTTAAACAATAATGTTATAAATAAAAAAAAATAAATAATGGAATATTTTTTTTTTTTTTAATAAATTTATTTATTGCTAAGGAAATTCTAGGGGGGGGAAAAAGGGTTGTATCGCGAAAATGACTACCGTTTTTTTTTTTAATTATTTTTTATAAAAGTTATTAATTTTTTTTTTTTTTTAAGGCCTTAATACGAACGAGTTAAAGTTTTCTTGATCCAGTCTTGATCAAGATGGCCTTAATACAAACAAGTTAAAGTTTTTTTGATCCATTCTTGATCAAGATAGTCTTAGTCAAGATATGTTAAAGCTTTCCTGATCCAATCTTGATCAAGACGGCCTTAATCAAGCATCTTGATCAAATCTTGATCAATACTTGATCAGGTTTCCTGAGTTAAGGCAACATTGATCAAGTCTTGATCAAATCTTGATCAATACTTGATCAGGTTTCCTGAGTTAAGGCAACATTGATCAAGTCTTGATCAAGATTGGCAGTCAAATCAAGCTTGCCTTAACAGATTTCCACTCTGGTAGTTTTCCCGGTATTCACGATTTTAACCCTTTTTATTTTTTTTCCCCCCCCAAAAAAATTTTTTCGCGATTTTTTATTATTCCCAATCGATTTATCGCGTCCCAATACCCATATAAGAATTTTTTTTAAAACGTTTCATAACCATAGAGGGGTATTTTTTTTTTGGAGACTCGTCTATATTGCATACAAAACATCACAGAAAATATTTTTTCTCGAAATTACAAGTTTTTAAAGAAATAAAATTGAACAACTTATGGAATAGTCTCAAGGACAAGCCGTGCAAATTGTATTTCCAGCTTAGAGGCTCATAAAAATATTTTCAAACAATACACAGGGCCTACCTTTTTTTTTTTTATATAAAAATATGTTTTGATTTTTTTTAAGCATCAAACTAATCTTATTTACTGTTAGATATACATTTTTTAATCGTCATATCGCGGCATCACTACGAACGAAAACCAGATTGGGTCCCAATGCCGACTTGGAAAGATTTCTACTCGGGTTCATGGCATTTTCAAATGGTGTAACGTGCCAAACCTGGCGTATGAGTGGCCCATTAATGGCAGAATTCTAACATGCATCGGCCGTTACATGGCCGTGTTGAATTTTCCAGGAGTGGTATTCTTAATCCCTTGCTGCGGGAGTTACTGTGGGTCCCGCAATAACTATATATTCGCTGGCAAGAATTTGTGTCGCAATTTTAAAAAGTAAAGATGCTTATCAACAATTTTTCTGCGAATCCACCATATTTTATGTTTTTCTAACCTATTTTACCGAAATATGGTAGGTTTGCATGAAAATCGTTAGGAAGCGCCTTTACTTTTTCATTGTGCGACACAAATTTATGTCAGCGAATAGTTATTGCGGGACCCACAGTAACTCTTGCTGTAAGAGATCAAGAATACCACTCCAGATTAACAAGTTTTGATCCAGATTATTAGGGACAGAGTAAGGCTAGCCGGATTCAAAATTCCGGATTATTAGATTAGATTTTTTCAATTTTATCTTGAATAATTATATGGATTCATTTTCTTTTATTCGTCATTATCATATATTATTTTTTTTTATTCCGGATAACATATAAGAAAAAAAAGTTTGCACCAAACATCGAATGACTCCGTGGACGAGCATGTCGAGTACTAGCATTGTAATCCGGCGTCGAACGGTTAGAACCCCGGTCGCAGAAAAATTTAGTTGGGTAGATTAGATTATCCTTTAGTTTAGTTTGAATTGATAAAAGGCTATCCGTATTTTATTAAACGTTAGTAATAAAAGAATAAAAAAAAATATGTATTCAACTTGAAAAAAAAATATATTTGAATTTTTTTTTTCTTCAATGAAAAATCATGTATCCTGATCAAGAATGGATCCGGAATCTCGATCTATTGGAACATGTATTTTCACCGGAAATGGATCCAGAACCTTGGTCCATTTTTGATCTTGTATCTTGACCACTGCCTGATCAGGTATCCTCATCCATTTCGGATTCGAACCTTGCCAAATTGCGTTACATCCTGATCAAGTTTGGATCCAGAATCTTGGTCCGTTTATGATCTTGTATCTTGACCACAGCCTGATCAGGTAGCCTGATCCAATCTGGATCCGAACCTTACGAAAAAGCGGTACATCCTAATCAGGTTCGAATCCAGTATCTGGATCCAGGCTGAATTTGAAATCAGGCGAGCCTGATCAGGCCCTGATCCAAACCTAAACTGAATTTCTACTCTTGTACAAGGGAAGAATGTACAAACTATTGGGCAGCCGTAATAACCCGAGTAGAAATTCAGGTCAGGCTTGGATTAGAACTTGATTAGGCAAGCCTAATTTCAACTCCAGCCTAGATCCAGATTTTGGATCTGGAAAATATTCAGGATGTAAGGCTTTTTTGTCAGGTTAGGATCTGGAATAAATCCAGAGCCTATTCAGGATGTAACTCTTTTTCGTAAGGTTAGGCTGTGGTAAAGATACATGATCCACCACAATAATGAAATACAATTCTTTCATTTGACTAACGTTTTATGAATCACGGACAACTTTTATCAATACAAACCGAGCTATAACCGATATTCTAACCTAAATAAATTTTACCGGGGCTTGAACCCTTCGATACGGGATTACAACGCTAGTACGGGGCACGTTCGGCCATTGAGTTATTTGATATTTGATACTAACTATTTGTTCTTATGTTTTCCGGAATAAAAAAACACTGACTCCCTTTTGGAAAAATAGGATTTATCACAAGTTATTGTCAAAATTTTTTAAATAAAAAGTTTGAATTTCTAAAAAAAAATTCTTATTATCAAATTGAAAACCTGCATCAAACATATTATTATTATTGATTTTATATTTCATATTATTCAATATTATTGTTTTATTTTTTTCGTCAAGCGTGAATCATTTATGTGTAAATCTTCTTTATTTTACAAGAAGATTTATGTAAATTCCAAACTCAAATTTTCGGATATCAAATCTATACTTTTTTTTTAAATTTATTAATATTATTTGAGCCTCAAAATATAACTATAGTGAAGCACGTAACACACACCAATAATAAAACTAAACCGTAATTATATTATAAACATCTAAAGAATATTTATAAATTGTACATCGTTATAATTACTCTATTATATAATATCTTCTAATTCACCATATCACTCGTTTTAACACCGTGATTAAAATAATTCTCCGTTATCCTCCACATACGTAATTTTATAATACATGCAGAAAAACACTAGTTTTTTAGTTTTTAACCGGTTTTTGTATTATTTCCTTTCTTTTTTACTTTTCTTGGTTTTACTACAACTTACGAAAGAATATCAAAAAAATTCTTTTGAGTATTTATTTTCATCCGTCCATAGCAACTTTTTTAAATAATTTTAATTTTAAGTACTCAAAAATATTCACAATTCATTTTTCTAGAGCTATACTACTACATAACGTAGAAACATGCATGTAATCAAAATAAACTGACGATGTGAACTACTCGACGCTCAACTTCAGACTGACTCCCCTCCATAGAAAAAAATAAAGTTCATCACATGTCATTGGCAAAACTTTCAATACAATGACCTCTCAATCGATATGGTAACTTGAGTTTCAGGTGAATTTAACAATTACTTTATTTTTTTCTGTTGACGTCAATCAAATTCAAACTATATGATAGCCGATGAAAACCAGAAAAATAAAAGCAAATTTCGCAGAAAACATGTCAAATTTAAAATGCATCGCGGAAAAGTCATGCAATTTTATATCGACCTGCAATACAAATAAAATGTTGAAGAAAAAAATACAATATGTATTATCACCAAGTGTAAATGACACCTTCGATTATCCGTCAAAAACCCCTATACAGGAGAACTCTACGTGTGGTTGATGAAACAACTTACTTTATAAATTTTTTTTCACGATTCATGTGAGACTTTTTGTCATATATTATTATATATAATAAAAGGTTTGCATCTTCAAACTAAACAAAAAGAAATAAAATATGTCTGTATTTGAAACTGAATATAACAATGTCAAAAAAGGACTCATATTGTGTGGTGCATGGTCAAAACAGGCTGGTCTGCAGGCTCGTACAATACGTGTCATTTCAATAATACTAGTACTGTCTATTATGATACCTGAGGTATGACACTACAACAATCGTTTATATGTATAATTTATATTATACCTTCATTGATGTATACATTTTCAAATTTTGTTTTTTTTTTCATACTCAAACCATTGTTAATATTAAAATTCAATTTTTTAGCAAATATATCTGTTCGAAATTTGGGGTAATTACAATGGCATGATACCATGTTTACCACCACTTGTAACAATTGCAATTTCTTTTGTTAAATTTTACTTTTTAATAGGTCAACATAATATAGTATGTATATGTTCCGAGTTATACTATTACAAATTTATTTTTCAAAATTATTCAGTGGTACATAATATACTATATTTTAAAAGGTTTCCAATGTTGTTGAACAAATAGAAAATGATTGGAAATTATTCAATAAAACACCTGCAATCAATCAAGTGATGCATCATCATGCATCAATTGGATCTCGAATGGCACTGATTTATATGTGTACAATAAAATTAATTTGACATTTATGAAGTATAGACATATATCGATATGGTTTATTTTATATTTGTTCAATATTTTTTAGATGTCATCTCATCTGCTGCATCGCTATATATGGCAGGACCTTTTTTTCCTGTTTTTTTAGATTTAATTGTGCCACTCAATGAAAGTCGTAAAAGAGTTCCACCTTATGAAACAAATTATGGTGTTGATCCTGAGCAGTATTTTTTTTTAATTGGACTACACGGTACTATAACTACAGCTATTGAGATGACGTGGATATGGACAACTGATGTTTTCATTATGATAATGGTGCAACATTGCTCTAGTTTATTCAATATTGTAGGGTAATAAGTCATTAGTAATAACATTTTTTTTTTTTTACATACGACATTCATGTATATACGACATATGCTCAGACAAGATACGGTAAAAGACTAGTTATAGGTTTTTATATTTGAGTAATTTTTTTTTTTTATGTGGGGCATGTTAACTGTGTGTTAAAAATTCAATATTTATTATTCCGGTAGAAGGCTGACCAAGTTTTCATATCTAATTTTTTTTTTTTTTTTCCACATATGGCTCATATACGGCGTATGTCCGGAGATAAAGTACGGCAGACAAGTAAGTTGTGGAAAAAAATCAATATTTATGATTCTGGTAGATATAGGTTACCATATTCAAAATTCTACCAAGTCATGTCCTGATTTAGGAACAAATGTCCTGATCGATTACGAAATTGTCCTTTTTCAATAAAATGTCCTGATTTGACATAAATGTCCTGATCTGGTCTTGATTTGTCATTTTTTTTTTTTTTTTTCTTGATTTTTTTTGAGTAAACTTCTTTTTGTTCGCTAGGGGGTAAAAAAAATATATGTCACGCTCGAGCGTCGTCACAATATATAACACAATATATAAATAGCTGTAAATTTATAGGCCGATTTTAATGGAAAATAATTTTTGAAAAGTATTAAAAAGTTGAAAATTATTTTTTCATTAGAACGAGTAGCTGAGCTAACTAATTTTTTTTAACAATATTTTATTAAGTAAAAACAAATGGCTGAAAAAAAAATTAATATTAACATTATTAAAAAAATTATTAAAAATCACTCTTATTATTTAAATTAGGTTGCGCTGGATTGGCTGAAAAAATTATTCCCTCCCGAAAAAAAATGATGGTAGGGAACATGGGTTTATTTCGGCAGATTTACTCCATCCAACCTAACTTGTGTTAAATATTAAAGTTTTTAATCTAAAAAAAAATAAAAGAGAAGTTTTAAAGCCACCTAAATATTGCATACCTTTACCTGTCTCACCTGTCTAAACGCGACCTAATTCATTTCAGCTAAGGTATGTATTACGTTTCTACTACTGACCACTAGCGTTTAAGCCATTTTTTATAAGTTTTAATTCTGACAGTTGATTTTGGCCATCAGCTCACCGTCTACTAGTTAGTAGATGCTATGTAGCATCTACTAACTAGTATTTATAAAAATAATTAATATTTTTTGTATTAAGGTTGTTTTCCGAAACCAAGGTAGAATGAATATTTGTGCTTAAAAACGCTATATACCGTAACGTTATATTTTATGTCCGGGTCCCCCAAGATTTTTGTGCTGCTACTGATTGAAATATTGACTACTGTAGTATTAGTGTATATACTAATATACACTAATACTATGCTAGTACTCAAAATTTACATCGTGAAACACTGCTATTTCACACTATAAAAAAAATCCTATTGTATGTTTGTGTATGTCAGTATCTGTGTGTTGATTCCCCTTTCCGCTAGAGAACAACAACGAAGGAGAGACAAACAGTGATGCCGAAGTATGAGTCCCCCACGCGCGCAAACTATAAAAAACAATAAATTACTGTTTTTAAAACTTGAATAATTATTAAACAAAACAGACGAAATGAAAAAAATTTATATCAAGAAATTTGTCGTTCTTAGGACTATAAACTGTTAAAATTTGAACGTTTTCTGGTGCGTTTTAAAAAAGTTATTAATAAAAATACATAAAAATATGAGGTAACACCTATACCTTGTGTATTAAAGTTGTCAACTTTGACAGTAAATATCTCAAAAAAAACACACAAGAAAAAATTTAAAAAAATTGACAATATAGATAATTATTTCATTAAAAAAATAAGACCAAAACAAAAAAAATCTAGTGCGATTTCAGATCTCCGTAAACAACCTTAACGTACAACGGTAGCCAGATTTTATAGGCGTGGCCTAAATTTATCTCCTATGCTTTAACATAGGAAATATCCACGTCTGCCAACCCTAAATAAAAAAAAATTTATATTTTCTTTTATTTTATTTTGTATGAAATCAATCATTATCTATCGAAATTTTATTTAATTTAATTATTTTATGAGGTAATGAATCATTTTTGAATGATTAAACTTTTTATAATTGCATTGAAAAAACGCAAATTATTGGAAATTATCAACACTGTAATGTTTTTATTTATTATGGTGTCTGTACTGACCACAGATTTAATATTTTCATTTTCACATGCAAAGAAATGATTAAAATAGCGCGCGCACCTTTACAACGTTGCCAAGTTATTTTTATAATTCTATCAAAACTGATAAAAATTATTTTTTTTGTGTGTACTTTTTATTATTACATAAAATCTAATATTATTGCCACAATAATATTAGTATCAAAAAAAACTTCGTATTTTTTTTTATAATCTATTAGTTTTTGGAAAATTTCTCAATGTATAAAGTCATTTGGTTTATGTTCAAAATTATTTCAGTACATTTGCTCCCATAAGAGCCATGTATAACCCTACTAAAACAGGCCTACTTTAAAAATTAATTGAAAAATAATGAGTATTATTACCTATATTTTTAATTGCACATTCAAATTCGTTATTATTTCATTTATATCATATCAAAATTTCATAACATTCTCATTAAATCGAGTTTACTACCGTTGTACGTTAATATATTTTTTTTTTTTTTGATTAAATCGACCCGTGATGGCACTTTTTTAAAAAAAAAAATATCAACCCCCTCGAAAGGTCTCAATATTAATTCAATAAACAAAAATAAAATAGAATAAAATAAATATAAATAAGTATAAATATTGTTAAATAAAAAAAAAAAAAAATTATACTTGATCTCATTTTATATAAGATTGAAAAATATTAGCTCAAAATTTAACTACGCGGGGTCAAGTTTAATTTTTTTTTTTTTTTTGTTTTCATTCAACAATTTAAACTTACATATGAATCAATAATAAATTTTCTTCTTTGGTTTTTCTATAGTATCATATGTTATATATTGTATATGTATCTATATATGAAAAATTAATTGATTGCAAAATGAATTACATCACATTTCGAATACTTGACACTTTTTTTTGTACAAAAAATTTTAATTTTTGTTTTTTGTTAGATACAATATAAATTTATTATTGTATTAATTTTTAAATTGAATTTAATTCAGTCTCGTATTTTTGAGCAGAACTTGTCTTTTTCAGTAAACTTTCATTTTCTGATTTTTTTAAACATTTACAAAAATCTAGGTATTTTTGAAGCTATTTTGGTGTTACCTTGGACTTTCTTCTTTCTTTAGCTTTTGGTATACCCTTTTTATTTATTAATTCAAATATGAAATTATGTATTGAAAATCTAACCGTGGAAAATTTTAATGATAAGATTGTTTTATTATGTTTAAGATTATGTGGTAACATTCGAAACAACCAGCAAATGTATTATCACCTATTTTAACCAATAATTTATATTTAATTAAATACACTATGAATGACGCTTTTTGTTGAATTTTATTTCTCTTCAGTTATTGAATGAATCTGAATAATAATTAATAACATTGACTAATGACATGTCTATTAACAAGATTTTTTTGTTAATATAATTTTTTTCACTTTATTAACATAGACAAGTTATATAAACAAAGAAAGAATCAGTATATTATAAGATATAGTTGATAGAGTTGGGATTATCGTTATGATAAATAATCAACACTAGAACTATACATTTATTTTAATACTAAAAATAAGGTAGTTACTTCATTAAAGAAACATGTGCTTAACAACAAAACAAAATAGCAAAATCTTAAGATTTGAATTAACTAAGTGTTAGACCACAAGTGTAGTCTACACTTGTTATATCTTATACACTAGTGACAGCTGTCCTTAAAATATATCTCTTGCGACAAAAAAAGTGGGTGTGTGTTACCAGACGCGCGAGGGAAGTAAAACATCTTTCGTTATTCGACCTTTTTCAGAAATAAGTCAAAGATTAAAGATTAAAGATTAAGTTAAAGATTAAAGATAAGATAAGATTAGATTTTTAATAATAATAACATCAATATTAATATTAATAATATCATTAATAATAATATTAATTATATAAATAAAATATTATTAATAATAGAAATATTATTTAATATTATATATATTTTACTTGTCGCAAAATGATAATGAAAATAATAATATTAATAATAATATTAGTAAATATATCAATAGAAAAATTAAAATGATTGAAAAATATAAACATAATATGCATTTTAATATTGATAATAACATTAATATTAATATTCATAATATAAATAATAATATTGATAATATTAAAAATAGATATAGAAATATTAATTATATAAATAATAATATTAATAATATAAATAATATAAATAGACATATTAATAATAATAATATTAGTAAATATATCAATATAAATATAAAAATGGTTGTAATCATAAATATTATATGAGTTTTAATATTAATAATATAAATAAAATTATTAAGAATAATAATATTAGTAATAATATAAATGGAAATATAAATATGATTGAAAAATATAAATATTAATATTAACATTAATAAAAACATCAATATTAATATTAATAATGTCATTAATAATGATATTAATAATATAAATAGAATAACAATATAAAATTATTAAATATTGCCTATATTAAATTTTTAAATAAAAAGATCTGGTAACGTTTGGTGGGGCGTATGGCCCGCGTTACTTTTGAAAATGAAAAAGAGTTATGAAGGGTTAAATATGACTTTTTTATATAAACAACTGAGGAAAAAAAAAATTGCTACAGATGCAGAATAATTTGCACTGATTTGTATCACGAAACTCGGAATTTGTACCTCAAAAATAACAACGAAAAAAAAATATATTTAAGGGAGAATAGGACGTATCATATTAACTAAAAGTTTTATCCCTGAGCTCTATTTTCTGCCTGTACCAAAACTAGTCGCTGGCATAAAACTTTTGATTTTCTTTACCCACACAATTACACATATGTAATCAAAAAATAATAATTTATTAAATAATTATTGCTGGGTAAAATATTTTTTTTGATACATTGAATATTTCATCAAATAAATAAGTGAAATTTTTTTTAAATAAACAACTGGCTAAGAAAGGAGATCTACTTAAACGAAGATAATTTATTAAATAATAATTGCTTTTCATTTAACAATAATTGTCTCTTTTTAAGTCCATCTTATTCTTTAGCTATTTGTTTATTTAAAAAAAATATTCCACCTAGCAATAATTGTTTAATAAATTATCTTTTTCCAAATGCATTGGAAAAAAGCTGTACAAGTACTTGTAGAATAATTCTTCCAAAAATTATTTATCTAATTGTATTTGTCTCTCTAGTCTTTTGATCATTGAAAATGACATTCAAAATCAATAATTTTGCATCTTGTATTCTTAAAAAAAAATTATTAATTATTTATTTTCAATGCATTTTTTAAAAAGGCCGGCTGAGGGGTGTGGAAATAAACAAACAGCGCATTACGTAGTGCGCAATTGAATAACTAAAGTGGCGCACTCTACATTTACGACGTATATCAAGCCACTCCACTCTTATAGTTGATTCTCCTGGTCTCTAGTCTTCTTGGTTTTATACATTGGGTGCGTTCTGTAAGGGGACCGCGGTCCTTTTTGGCCATAATCAGAGTAGATCCATAAAAACTAAAAATCTCCCTAGAAATTCTTAAAAAAGAATCAGTCTCATGTATATTAAACCTTTCTATGTGTGCATTGTTATTGTTGTGGATTGTGGTGCTTACCAGTGCTTACTGAGTAAAATTATTACAACAATAAATTTGTTAATAACAATTAACAAAATGGAAAAAAAAATTTCACTTCAAACACATTATCTGTTAACTGATGTAGATGGTAATGTTCTTGTTGAAAATGAACAGTTGAACTAATTACCAAGTTTATTAACAATAAAATATGAACCTTCTAAAATACCTCCAATATTCACTTTATGTTTTAGGCATTAACTTTAAAAAAAATAAAATTTACGGGCTAAGTAATTGGTATAACAACAATATACACTTACCATTTTAATTGCGACAATTTTTTTTATGCCAAATTATTTTTTTTTTGTAATATTTCAATTATAATTTCAGTGTTTACGTTTGTTTATGTTTGTTTACGTTTTGTAATAGATAGCAGTGCTGACACTACAACGAAATTAAATTCACCATGATAAACCACGCCTATTTTTGGTCGACCGCGGTCCTCTACGCAAGAAGACTAGAGATACAGGAGGAGTAACTCCCTATCTCAATGCATGTAATATCTTTCAGCCAATTCGCGTGAGGCTAGTAGCTGTCAAAGCGAATTTAGCGTACAGCATGGTTCAGCGCATTGTATATTTATTTCTTATTTTTAATGCGCAGCTTACACATACATATATACATTACACTATTACAGTATAATCTCTCTATAGTGACATTCTCTATAGTGACATCGAGCGTGAGCTTAGGAGAATTTTTTCCCTCACTACAGAATGTCCCTACATGTGTTGGTGAATAACGATGTGTATGTGTGTGACGCACCGGTGTGTATGGTGTGACGTATGTATACCTTTTGCATTCTCACACTATATCCGTCGCGCTCACTCAATTCCCCTTGACGCGAGAGTGGGAGACGCTCTCTATAATAAATTCCAAGAATTTGAGCCCCGACGATGTCACTATAGAGAGATTATACTGTAATGCCGAAAACCAATTATTGTATGTATGTATGTGTAAGCTGCGCATTAAAAATAAGAAATAAATATACAATGCGCTGAACCACGCTGTACGCTAAATTCGCTATGACAGCTACTAGCCTCACGCGAATTGGCTGACATATTCGAGGCGAGTTACTCCTCCTGGGTAGCTATTCTTGACTCGATTATCCGCAAGTTATCCCGAGCGACTGGGATAACTTTTTTGTCGCAAAACATGAAAATTTTAGCTTAATTTGTATCCTTCTCAATGGTTTACATCAAACGACTTAATCATTTTCAGGCGTTTTCATGTTATCCCGTGTAGGTGGGATAATCGAGTCAAGAATAGCTACCCTGTATCTCTAGTCTTCTTGCCTCTACGGAACGCACCCATTAACAACCCTGCTGATGAGATTTTACACAATAAGTGTGTGCGTGAGTGGCTAAGCCCCACCCATAGGTCAGATCCCTATAGAAACCCGGTCGGTAATATATCATCAAATATATAACATAAATCCTGTGCGTAGTTGCCATTTTTTTGTTGACAGAAAAAAATTAATGATAAAATTAGCGTTTTTTTTTTTTTTATTGCTATTTTTCATTAATAATAAGATAGTAACTGATAAAACTGAAGTCACCAACTTATTCTAAATAATTTCATTTATTTTATATTTACAAAAAATACTATAACGAATCATTGCGATGCGTGTTTTTTTATCAATATGTACTGTCATGGAGGGTCATTTTTTCATTACTCCATAAGAGCCCATGTTAAATTTTTTTTTTAAAAACATTATAACTTTTTAATTAGTTTAGTAATTGACATAGGAGTTTGTTTTAAGGTCGAAAGTAAAGATAATTTCCCGTTATTATATTTTTAATTTTTTGGACTTAAATGAAAGCCTGAATAATTATCTATTTTAAGGAATTTTTTCAAAATTTAATTGAGTTTTGTTTTTCGATAATTAATGTCAAAGTTGACAACTTTAACACACAGGGATAGGAATGGTACACACATTTACACTTGTAGCTAAAACAATATCTATTCCAAATCGCTAATTTTACTATCATTTTATACTTCTTTTCAATACGGATTTTTTAAGCCTATATAGAAGGTTTTCTTCAGTGCATTTCAACAGATATTCAAGTTTTGGTGCTCAAATTTTTCTCAATTACAAGGCTCATAGCTGTCATCACTGAATTTTTAAAAAAATTTTTTTTTCTGTAATATAAAGATGGACACACTTCAATTTGTTTCACCAAGCTGAGACATTGTACCTCAAAAATAACAACAAAAAAAAAGCATTTAAACAAAAAATGTTATAAACAATTGCATAAAACCTTTAATAATGAACATTTTAAAATTTTTTTTTTTTTATAACATAACCTATTCCGTAGATGTTTATTTATTTAAATAATTAATTTAGATAATTTTTGATACATTTATAATCAACAAATGACTAGGAAGACGAATGCAATCGATCAAATGATTTTTTAAATAGTAGTTGTAACGGTAATTGTCTTTTTTCAAATTGCATTTTCTTCTCTAGCCATTTGTTTGTTTATTTAAAAAATTATTTTTTCCGTCGTTATTTTTGAGGTATGAATTCTGAGCTTACAAATTAAAGCGTGTTTTCCTTTATGTTGTAGAAAATAAAAATTTTGAAAAAGTTCATTATTAAAGATTCTACGCAATTGTATATAACATTTTTTAATTATATAATTTTTTTTGTCGTTATTTTTGAGGTACAAATTCTGAGCTTAGTGGTACAAATTAATACAAATTATTCTACATCTGTAGCAATTTTTCTTTTTATCCTAAGTTGTTTCAATAAAAAAGTCATATTTAAACCTTTATAACCCTTTGAGGTACAATTTAAAACAATGGCGGTACAAATTAGTAAAATTCAAAATGCTTCTAAAATGTATTACAAAAAATTTTTCTAGGACACTCGCGGACCAAATTCACATAGCTGATTTCAACGAAATATAGTTTTTTTTATTCTTTTTATTCTAAAACTCGATTTTTTTTTTTTTGTTCGAATTACGTAGAGTTAAGACAAGCCATAACTTTTGATAGAATAACGGAATAACTTCAAATTAGGCTCAAAAAATAGTACAACAACTCCGAATCTCCTCCATGCCACTGCTACGGCAGCAGGAATGTACCGTGCCTGCAGCAGGAACGTTTTTTCAGTGCACTAGGCGGGAGCGACTTATGGAAATGACTAACTTACAGCTCGACATGTCTGAAGAATTCATATAAAACTGCAGTTTACATAAAATTGACGCTGTGGAAAAACAAATAAAAATTTATTTTATTTTTTTCAGTGTTGTACTAGAACAATTAAATACAATACATCATAATGATTCTGAAAATTATGAAAAAGATATTATAACTCAGGCTATTGTTGTACATAAACATGCTATTAAGTGAGTTTTTTTATAATTCATTTATTATTTTATACCTATAATTTTCAAAATTGAAACTTTAATAATTAATTTTCAAACAATTAAAGATTTGCTGAATTTATGAGAGAATCTCTAAATAAAATGTATGGATTTGTCTTTTTAGTCTCCATGATATTGATGAGTGTAACAGGTTTTCATGTAATATATGTACATTATAATAATATTGTTTATAGATAAAATGAAGTTTTAAATAAATTATATGCATGAAAAATGTACTGAATAAAAACTGTTTCAGATGGTCTTAAGATGGGAAAATAGAACAGAAGCTTTAAGAATGGCTGTTTTTATAGTCGGTCAAAGTATACATTTATTGTTTAATACTATTCCTAGTCAACAATTAATTGACAATAGCGAACGTGTATCGACCATTGTGTAAGTTTATCTGAAAAATAATTTATTATAATTTTTCAACAATTTAAATAAATATTTCAGTTATAATTGTGGATGGAACGATTTGTCAGTGAAATCACAAATGTTAATACAAACTATACTTACACGAAGTACTAAAACGGTTACTTTAACAGCTGGCAGCTTATTTCCATTAAATATGGAAAATTACAGCAAAATATTGAGAACTTCAATGTCTTATTTTACGGTCTTAAAATCTATGCAATAATTCATTTTTTTATATTGTTATAATATTAGTAATTATCGACTTCTTAAGAATTATTAAAAAAGAAAACACTTATTCTAAAAAATAATTTAATGAAATATGAATAACAATTATTGCTTTTTTCTAGCAAAAATGACAACAGTCGTTTTGTGCACTAATCTTATAAATAAACTATAATAAAAAAAATATATATTAAAAAAAGGCAACATAAATAATATTATAATAAAAATTAAAAAAAAATTCAATAGAAAAAAAAAAAAAACGAACTGCAATATAAGAATATTAAGAGAATTTGTTTGTTATTAAAGGCTGTTTTTCTTGATTTTTTTGTTCTAATTATTACGGAGGCGAATCTACGATTCGCCAAGAGTATTGAATTCTGTCACGTAAAATAAATAAATGTCATAACTTCTGAATTAATGAAGACAGAAGTTTCATTTTAGGCTCAAATTAAAGGTATTAAAAAACTCTTGAACCGAGGATATAAATTTTCAATTTTCAACCAGGAACGCGTTTGGTACCAAATTTTACTTTTTTTTATATTGATTTTAAATTATGATCGAATTGATGTTCTTTTTTTTGTTTTTGGTGATTTGAAGAAATATTTCAAAAAAAAATTTTGTATATTTTGTAAGCATAAACAATAATTATTCTATTTTTAAAATATATATAAAAAAGAATTAAAAAGAAAATACATAATAATATGGAAATTGGAAAATGTACATCCAAATCCATATATATTCTATATATATTTTATATAAATTTTTCTACTTGGGCTATATGTATTGTATTGTTCTCGTATTATGTATTGTATTACCAATATTATTTATCATTATTCTAATTTATTATTACATTTAAATTTAAAATTATAATACTAAAAAAAGATAAATATCTATATTATTGATAATAAAGAACAATAATAATTATTTGCAAACTATTTATTTTCTAATTATTAAATTTTATTTAGAAATTTAAATTAGGGTTGCTTTCAGATAGTTAAATCGTCACTCATTTTTTTTTTTTTTTCTGACGTCGTTTTTTTGAGATAATGAATGTTAAAGTTGACTACTTTTATACACGAGGCTAAAATTTGACTGTAAAATTTTTTTTTTTTCAATCAATCAATTACTTTTTTTAAATAATTGAATAAGTTATACCATTTATAAATAATTATAAAAATAAAAAAAAAAAAGTTCATCAATGACTTACACTGAAAAAATTTGCCTGACTGCCAGCTATTTGGCAGTCGACTGCCACCCATCGTGACACCATGACTGCCATGTATCATGACAATAAATAGCCACTCGGTTATATCATAAGAAAAAAATACACAATTAAGAACCTTTAAAACAGCTCAAAGATATCTTATCGAATTCATTACTATCTTTTATCAGTCACATCAATAGTCAACAATCAAAATATTATATTCCAAGATCGATGATGTCAGCAATTTTAAAGATTTAAAATGAATAAATTTCAATTAAAAAATACTTTTTTTTCTACAATAATATATATAAAAAATATAACTGTATAAGTATATACTTATAAAATATACAAAATTATTTTTTGAAATATTTCTTCAAAAAAAAAAAAAATCAACTCGATCATAATTTTAAATTTAATTACAGCATTTACTTTTTTTAAGTGTTCAAATTATAATTGATAAAAAAATTAATCAATAATTTTTTAGTCAAACTTCATATACGTTTGTCATTTTGTATGAGTACTATAAATATTAAATTGTGACAATTATCAAATATATGAAATTGAGCACAAAGGTCGTTTTTTTTTATCACTTAGCAAAATAAACATTATTATTATATATATATATATATATAAGGAAAAAAATATTTAACAAATGCTTTATATAAAAATTAACCTGAAAATCTACTGATAAAAAATCTTATATCAGCAAAAATCTTTCCCTCTCTCCCTAATAAAATCTTCCTTAACTGTTGACCTTTATATCAATAATGTTTTAGTATAAAACGCTGTAATTTTTATTTACAAATTACTCTTAAAACTGGTGTCAGTGGCGAAAATACGTATATTGATAATTACATAATATAACATTATTTTTTTTCGAAATGGTTGCTGTCGTAGGTAAATATGTATACGAAAAGCAGGAAAATTTTGACGAATTTATGAATAAACTGGTTGGTACTGCTAGAGTTGATGCAGCAAAGCATATTATTCAAAGCAAGCCAACATTTGAAGTTGCATTTAAAGATAATAAGTACACTATTACTGTTATTAATAATGAAAAAAGTACGGTTAATACATTCAAACTCGAAGAGGAATTTGAGGAAGTCATGCCACATGGTGCTACCACCAAGGTTTGTATTGTTTTTAATACAAATATAATTCAACAGTTGTAAGTTTAATTTTATAATTTATTTTGACATTTATATATATATATTTTTATTCACTGGCAGACAATCGTAACCAAGAATGATGATAAATTTACCTTCGTCAGTTCATTCCTTGAAGACAACACCCTAACTCGTGTCTACGAATTCACAGACGCAGGAGCCATTGTTGTAAGTTAATTATTTATTTATTTTAATTTAATTTATATTTTTTAATATTTTTAATTTTACCAAAAACTATTTAATATTCATTTATTTTTATAACGAAAAAAGATACTCAATTTATTGAAATAAATATATATAAAAGAATATTTTTTATTCGTAAGCTCTTTTTTCACATCTTGAAAATGAAACATACTTAATATTTTTATTAATGTTGAATTAATTTTATGATATTATTTATAAAAAATTGTAAGTAATACCAAGTATATTTTCATTTTAATCAAAAATTCATCAGTTTGACTGGTAATATAATTTATAGTTGTTAAATCAAAAAAAAATTACAATTTTAAAAATATCTAAGTATATTGCAAATATTTCATACAAGAATTTCAATTTCATTTCAAGAATTTTTTTGTTTTAAATAATTTTTATTAATTAATTTTGTTTTTTTTTTTTTTATTTATTTTCATTTCAGCACTTATCCGAAGAGAAATTTGGAGGAAAAGCAAAACGCTATTACAAACGTGTTTAATCAATTTTTTAAAATGACATTATAATAAACTACATATTTTTCTTTGTCATATTTAAAATAAAATAAACAATATTTTCAAACTATGTTTATTTTTCTTAAAAATTTTTATTTATTTTATAAACTATTCCTCAAATTTGATATAATAATAATAATAATAATAATAATAATATTAATAATAATAATAATAAAGTATCACATTAAATAAAAGAAAAAAAAAATGTGCTATACACAAATATGGGTTTCAACGTGACTTTGTGGATAATAACCAACTTGATCGTTTTTTTTTTTTTTTTCTTATTTTTTAACTTAATATTTTAATTACTTTTTGATGCTCTTCCAAGTTTACCATAATCATATTTTTTGTTTTTTTTTTTTCATTGCTGTTTTATAAACTTTAATGCAAATATTTAAAAAAAAAAATAAAAAATAAAAAATAGAAACGCAAAATAAATACATAGTTTAAGCTTAACTTCTACAAACATATAATTATATATTTTTTTTTATTACTTTTATATTTTAAGTTGTGAAATATTTTTCAGACGAACATTTCGATTTGAAGCAAATTATTTTTTTGAATATTATTTTTTTTTTTTGTCGATCTATTTAATCAACTGCTATTCTAAAAAAAACAATGATTTTTGGTTATTTAATCGAGTTCTAAGAAATGGGTGTATAAAATTAGAAAATTAAAAAATGTGAATAAAAAAGAAGATGCTATTTGTATCTTTTTTTTTTTTTTTTCATTATTATTATTTAAAAATTGTATTTTCTTTGTTTTTTTTTTCAAGTTTAGACAATTTAATTTTCTTGGATTGTTTATGTCCAAAACTGCCTGGATTGCCATTCAAAATTAAGTCAAAAAAAAATTAAAATTAAAATATATTATTCGTAAAAAATTTTGAAAATTTGTGAAGTGATTTAAAAATTAAAAAAAAAAAACAATAAATTCATACGTTTGGCAGCCCAGGATCGCTAATTGAGCACCGTAATAAAATAATATGATTTTTTGAAATAATTTGCACTCTATTTTATTTTGTTATTCAAAAATTTAATTACCACTATACCAGTAATGTTTAAAAAAAAAGCAATTAAATTATATACATTTGGATTTTCTGATTTGTCTATGAATTAATCATAGTATATATATAGGCATATATTTTTTTTTTTTTTTTGTTTCTTTGCAACTGAAAGAACTCATTTTTAATAATTTATGCACAATTTTATTGTTTTTGAATTATTGAAAAGTTGAATAATGATTAATTGTAAATAGACAACTCAGAGAATGATTGCTTTTTATAAAATTAAAAGTCTCAAGAATTTAAAAAAAAATCGGATTCTTAAAAATAAAAGAATAATAATTTGATTATTTTTCTTCCAAAAAAAGAGAAACAATAACTCGTAAATTATCCAATTAAAAATAACAGACAGTGTTTAAAATATTTTCACACAAAGCATCGAACATATTTTTCATTGTTTAATATAATAGTTTAAAAAAAAAAAAAAAAAAAAAAAAAAAAAACTATAAATTTTTACTTCAATCCGCAGTGATGAGTAACTGATTATCAGTCGTATCCGGAAATGAGATAGGATCTTTTTTTAATTCAGTTACCTCATTGACAGTAGTCTTTTGAATGACGTCATTATTATCATCTTTAATTTCACAATTACCATTTTGTATTTCAGTTTTTGTAATGACTTTTGAAATAACTTTTTTTTGTTGTTGATTTATTGTTGATGATTTAGCAACAGCTGTTGCACTCTTTGCACTTATACGAGTTGTTACTGCTGTTGATTTTTTATCAGTTGTCATTTTAGCAGTCGCAGTAATTCGTTTTGCTGATAATGTTGTTGTTGTTGTTGTTGTTGATCCAGCTGTTGTTCGGGTAGTTTTAGTTGTAGATATACGATTTGATATTTGTTTATTTGCTGTTTCTTTAATTTGTTTGTCAATAACTGGTGATTTTGTTATTGTTGATACACGAGTTGTTTTTGATGCAATGCCTAATGTTGTTGGTGCTGTTTTTGGTCGTTGAATTTTAACATCAGTTGACTTTGTTGTTAATGGTTTTGTTGATGTTTGAGTTGATGGAACACGTGGTTTTGTTGTTGTCGTTGCTGTTGTTGGACGTGGTGCTGCTGTTGGTGGCTTGACTAGAGGTCTTGATGCTGGTTTTGGTTTCAATGTACCAGTTTTAGTTGCATCACCATTTGTCGTTGCAACTTTTTTATCAGTAACTTTTGTACTCAAAGTTGATGGCCGTGGAGCAGATGTTAAAGTCTTTGATTTCAAAGATGTTGTTGTTGAAACTGGTTTTGTTGTTGGTGATTTAATTGCAGTTGTTGATAATTTTGTAACTGATGGTTTAGCTAAAGTAGCATTTAATGTTTTTGATGAAGCATCAACTGTTTTTGGACGTGTTATAGGTTTTTTAGATGCAAGTCCAACTGTACTAGATGTTTTTGTTGTTAATGCTGTCTTAGATGGTGAAGTAGGTAAAGCTTTTAATGATGTTTTACCATCTGTTTTAGTTACTTTTAATGTGGATTTAGTTGCTGGCAATTTAACTGCATTAATTGATTTTGTTTTAGGTTCAACTTTTGTTGTTGTTGATGCACTTAGTTTTTGAATTGGTTTTTCAATATTTTTTGTATCTTTAACTTCATTATTTTCTTTAGTTGGAATTATCGTTGTATCTTTTAATTTTTCATCAGTATTTTCAATTGGAAGATGATTTGGTTTTTTATCAGATGGTATAAATTCATTTTCAAGACCTGTAAATTCTTGAAGTGATTCAGATAGTTTCATTGTTGTTTTTTCTTCAGTGATATTTGCCAGCAAATCATCAACTGGAATTTTTTCAATAATATTTTCAACAATTTCAGATGATTTTTCATCAGTTTGTGGTAATTCAACAGGTTCAAGTATTTTTTCTTCTACAACAGATGTATTTTTAATAATTTGACATTTATCATCTTCTATAATAAAACTATTTTCAATTGTTTTTGATATATTTTCTTCTACAACTGGCTCAACTGGTTCAACTGGTTTATTTTCAATAATTTTATATTTTTCTTCTTCTAAAACTGGTATATTTTCAATTAATTGAGGTTCTTTCTCAACTATTTCTGATGTTTCTGGAACTATATCTGGTATTTTTTTAAATACTTCAAATGTGTTATCTTTAACTTTATTTTCAACTGTATTAATTTCATCAGTTTCAATTCCCAATGTTTCACGATCAGTAATTTTGGAATCAACTGAAGTATCAATTGAACTATTAACAGGTACATCAGCTGGTAGATCAGTATTACTTTTAATTTCAAATGATTTTTCACAATCATCAATTTTTTCGGGTGTCATAAGAGTCTGTGAATTCATAATATTTTGATTATAATTATCATCATTTTTAGAAGACATAAGATCGATTTGCTCATTTTGCAAATCATTTGTATTATTTGAAGACATGATATCAGTTTGTTCAATCACATCAACATTATTTTGAATATTTTTAGATGCATCACAAGACATCATAAAATCATCATTATTATAATTTGATTCTTGAATTTTACAATCATTATTTTTTTCTTCAGGATCAACAACATTATTATCATTTTCATTGTAAAAAATATTTGATGATTGTTGTGAATTTGCTAAATTCATTGCTGCAACTTTATCAGTTATATCATCAGCAATTGTATTATTATCATTATTAGTATTATCGATTGGTGATGATGCATCAAACATCATATCTGTTGTTTGATGATCAGGAAATGCTGGTGTATATTTAAATTGATCAGTATCTGGTGATATTAAATTTGTAAGTTCAGGATGATTAACAGTATCATCATCTTTATCACAATAGTTATCAATTAAACCATTACCATTTGTTGATATTTCATTGTCACCAGCTAAATCAGAATCATCTAAATCATGTACAGCATTTAAATCAACTGTTTTAATAAGTGGATTAAAATCACCAGGGCCAAATGACATCATCATAGGATCAATTTCATTATTACTAGTAAAACTTGATGTAAAACTACCATCAAATACACCTGTTTTTTGTAAATCATTATTAGTTAAATAACTTGCTGATGATTCATCACCAAATTCAGCACGTGTTGATGATACTTCTGATTCATCAAGATCAAATATTAATTTTTGTTTATCAAGTTTTTTAAATGATGATAAATTTGGTGATTCATTACCATTTGTTGGTGTACTTAAATTACTCAATGATTTTTCATCAATTTCCCCAGGACGATGACTTGCTTCTTTATTAAATTCTTCTGGTGATGGTAAACGTATGTCATCCATGATTGCTATTGGTTTAAGAGGTGATCCAGATATTGGAATATCACGAAGATGACTTGGAAGCATTTGTACTGGTGATCCTGGTGATACTGGTGATACTGGTGATTCAGATGTTTCATCATTACGAATATGATTTGGAAGCATTGTGGCTGTTGGTAATGGTGATACAGGTGATACTGGTGAAGCTGGTGATATTGGTGAACCAGTTATTGGAGCATCACGAAGATGAATTGGAAGCATTGGTACTGATGGTACTGGTGATACAGGTATAAATTCAGCTGCGTTTGGATTTAATTGAAATTCCATGTCTTCAGATTCTTGTTGAGTTGAATCAAATGTCTCGGGTATTTGTTCAAGAGTTTCTTCAACTTGCTGATGAGATACCTGTTAATAAAAACATTATAATAATTTATTATTAATTATTTTTGAATATTTTACAAATTTAATACAAACCAAGTTTATACATACGTTTGTATTATTTTCAGCAAGTTTAACTGGAGGCAAATTTTCTTTATCACACTCGTCTTCACTGCTGCTATCACTGTAGGAACTAACAGTTTCTTTTTCTTCAATTTCTTGTTCAATTTCTTTTTTAAAATCAATTTTTTCACTTAAATTATCATCAGTAATAATATCATCAATCTTTTTATCAACATCAATTTTTAATTTTTTAGTATCTGAATTATTATCAATATTTAATTCTACTGATTTTTTTGGTGATGATAATTCAACTTTTTTATTATTACTTGTATCAGCACGATAATAATTCCATTCGTCGTCTGAATCTTCACTTTCAACTACATTATCAGCATCACCTACAGCTTCATTGTTTTCTTTTGGCTCTATTAATAGAAAAAAAGAAAAATAAAAAAACAAATTAATTTATTTTGGTTAAATACTTTTAAAAACTAAATTTATTATTCAAATAAAAATATTTTATTAATTACTTGATACTTGTAATTAAAAAAATATTTACACTTGAAATATTTTCAAGTTTTTTTTTATTTTTTTTTTACAATTTTATAAAAATTTATTGCAATTAAATTTTCATGTAGGCCTTCATCATCGTGAGATGAATATGTCAGTAGAAAAAAAGATATATTATGCGTGGGTTATATAAAATTATTAAAAAAAAAAAAAAAAATCTCAGTACAGTGAATTATTTAAAAAAAATAATAACACGTTGCACACCCCACGCGAGACAGACCAGTTTAATTTCTTAAAATGGATAAAGTTAATACCCACATGATGCTGTTTTCATTATTGAAAGAGAAAAAAAAAAAAAAATTCATGCAATTAAAATCAGACATACTAAGTAACTATATGGAGAAATTTTTTTTTTTTCCATGATGATATAGTAAAAGGACTGATGAATGTTGGGCACTTGATAGTTGATACTAACGAGTGGTACATTTTGAGGTAAGTATACATAGAATAAAATAATAAATTTTAAGTATCATCGTTGTAAGTGCGCATGAGTAACGTGTTACTATGAGAGAAATGAGAGTTGCAGACTTTAAACTAATCAAAAAAAAAAAAAAAAATTTAAATAAACTATAAAATACATTGAAAAATAAAAAAAAATAAAAAAAAATAAAAAAAAATAAAAAAATATCGTACATTTATTTTGATGAATAAAAAATTTAATTGAGTTGTTGAGAAATTTAAATGTGGAAAATTTAAATGATATAAAGTGATGGTTTATTTATTTATTTATTTATTTTTGTTTACTTTAGAATTAAATTGATGCTCATGTTTGGCATGAGTGTTTGACATTTTTAAATTTTCCTTATTTTAATTTTTTTGGTATGTTTAAAGGTACGATGGCCCCTTGTCACTGCCACAAGATGCCTTCTGTCGTCTAAACTTTTTATTTTTTTTTATTTATTCTTGCCAGCTACAAGTTAATTTTACACTCACGATTCTGTTTCTGACTCATTTAATTCCAAGGTTTATCTGTCTCTATTTTCATAGTCTCATTAAAACTTTTAAAAAAATATAAGTATTTTAGTTAAAAATTATTATTGATAATTAATAAATATATATTAACTGAATAATATTAAATTTAATTAATTATAATTTTTTAAATTTAAATTATTTAATGTTTTTATTTATTTTTTATATTACTACTTTTATATATTATTATAAAATTTTATAAACGTCAAGCTAAAAATAGATTTGTACAATCACGAACAATTTTTTAATATCATTTTTTTTTTTTTTTAAATGTTTTATTGATTTGATAGTCAACAATACTTGTTGTTTATTGTATTCATTCACTGTTTCTTGTATTATAATTATTGATGTAAGTAGTTTAAATTTTTTTTTACTATTTATTAAAAGAAAAAAAAAACACAAATGAACTATTTCCGTGACAATTTATTTTTTAATTAGTCACAACATTTAAATCAACTGTATACTTAAATGTTTAAAAAAATGACTGACACAAATTTAGTTTTTAATTGAGTCATAATGTTTTTTTTTTTTTATATATATTTTTTTTTATTGATAATATATATTAATCATTATTTCAGGTCAAACATTTATATTCACACAAAAAAAACAAACTCTAAATAATAAAAAAAAATAAAATACTTGTATAATTTTTATTTAATTGTCCTTGATTAATATTTTATAATAAAAAATTAAAAATAACTAATTTAATACAGCTAATAATTTTATTATTATAATTATTGGCCTTGCACCAAGTGTTACAGGAAGTGGGCGAAAAAAATAAAAAATTTGTCATAACAATGTATGCACATTTGCACATAAATAAGACTAAGAAAATAATCAACAAAAGGTAAGTCCAATACAAATAATAATAACAAAGATATCAAATCATCTGTCAGATTACGACCAAGTCCGATTATTAATGTCAATAAATATATTTAATGATAAAAAAAAAAAAAACAGAATTTTCTAAAAACTAATAATAACAACAACATCAACAATAATAAAATAAAATAAATGCTTATTATTTAATTCTAGTTCAAAGTATTCTGAATATAATTGTTTTTCTTTAAATAACAATAATAATAATAATAATAACAATTATTATTGTAAAAATATTCGAAATTGTATGAAAGAGCATTTTTATTCTTTTTTATTTTCTCAGTAATAATAAAAAATATTCTAAAAACCGTTATTAAAATATTTAAAAAAAATTTAAGATAGTTATTGTTGACATCTTTAAAGGCTAAAAAAAAATAGGGACAAAAAATTTACTTATCTATTGTGGCTAGATAATTATTCTAAGAAAAACATGATAGAACACGCCCGATGATGAATTTTAAAATATAAAAAAATAACCGACCGGCCGGCATTATTTTTCAATGTTTTAATATTAAAATATACTTGTTTTTTTTTTTTTTTTTAAAGAAATATTTAACTGTCGGCCATAGTGTTCATTTAAAAACGTACCTCGTGGAGAATATTATATATATTGCTTGCTTTTGCTCCTTTAGACACCATATACACACAAAAATTAAACTTTGTCGTTTTCTTTTTTGTTTTTTTTTTTTTTCCTCTCTTTCTATTTCAACCGGCTTCTTATGGTTTTTTTTCCAACGCAAAAAAAAAAAACTCCGTAATAGGTATTATTTTTGTTATTAAAAACACATCCACAAGTTTGTAATTATAAAAAACTGAACTTTTGTTGAAACATTAAAATAGTTATTATAACCAGAATAATTTTTTTATATTATTATTTTCATTTACACATATGTAGAAATAAAAAAAAAAAAACGTGCACAAGACGCAATGTAAATGCACAAATATATCCTGCAACTGGCAGAACTAGCATAGTGAGAAATTGAGAGAGAATATACAACCTTGGTTGGTTTATCCCCACTAACAAAGATGTCGCTGTGATTGGATCAAGGGCGTTGACCAATCAACACTTTACGCAATATGGCAGATTTACCCGCGAATTTTTAAATCAACTGTATATGTATCAAAGTTAAAAAACTAAATTTTTAGTTATTAATTTATTTTTCGTGTAAAAATAATAAAAAATTAATTTTATAAATACTGTATATATTATTGTTTGAAAATGAAGAAAATAATAATTATTTTTTCTTTTTAATTATTAAAAAGAAAAAAAAAAAAAAAACAGGACATATTATAAGGATAAAAAAATTATTACGGTTTTAAATAATTCATTATAATTTTAGTAAAAAAAAAAAAAATTTTAAAGAAAATAAAAAATAGTCATAAAATCAAAATTATAATGCAATTTTAAAAAAGATTTGTAGCACATTGTTGAACAAGATAATTAAATGATTAATGACTAATTAAATTTATGAAAAAAAAAAAAAAGAAAATGTCTAGTTTTAAAAAAAAAATTTTTTCTGTATTGAACGCATGAGTGAATTTAACAACACAATATACGTCATCAAAGTCGTTTAAAAAAGTGGCAAAATAATTTTGCAACATCATTTATATATAATTCAAGAAAAAATTTTAAATTTGGTCTGTATGGTGTTTGTTCGTTTGTGAGGACAATCAGTGCGGCAAGTTCACTGACTGGCACGGTTGGACGCTACTAATACTTCAACTTCTTTTTTCACCTGGTGAAAGCCTACTTTATAAAACAACAGTTTACCATGATGTATTTTGCTGAATCTTATTATATATACCACAATTATTCTTGTTCTTTAGCAAAAAAAAAGATTGAAATAAATAAATAAATAAATAAATAATATTAATAAATTGAATTTACTCACTGTTATCATCGATTTTTAAATTATCATCAATTTCAACATCACTAGATTTTTGTTGTTTCATTAAATCATTATCAGGAAATAATACTTTATTAATATTATTTGTATTTGATGATATTTCACATGCATCATCAACAGCATCAACATTTGTCTCTGGTCCAAAATCATCATCATCTTCATCATCATCATTATCATCATCAACAATATAATTTTTTAATCCATTATTATCATGTTTACCATTAATTTTTTTATCAACATTAACAATATCATAATTATCACCATTATTATGAATTTTTGTATCTTTTGTAATATCAGAATTCATATCATATTGTCCATTTGTTGTTGATACATATTTATTATCTTGTTCCATATTTAATTGTTTAATGTCAGCTATTGGCGGACAATTATATGATCTTTTTATTATTTCACAAGGTGGTGTTAAAAATATTATAATAACAGTTATATTGTCTGATGAGCCTTGTTTTTTTGAATAATCTACTAAACTTCGACTTATGAGTTCGAGGTTGTCTGAAACAAAATTAAATAATTTATAATAATAATAATTATTATAAAATAATAATTAATTATTTTTTATATTAGATATATAAATATTAAAAATAAAAAACTTTAGTTTAATTATTTTGTCTTTTTAATTTATTATTATTATTATTTTGGAGGGGTATGCTGAGTCACTAGATTTTACCCAAGTTGATAATATAAATGAATTGAAAAGCATTACAATGAATTTTACCCCAACTTGCCAGGTCGATGAGTCATCGTTAATTTTTATGTTTTATATGGTGTTCATGTGATTTTATTGTAAGTTGATTCAAGTGAAACGACTTTGGCATTTATTTTTTATTTATTAAAATATATATATATCTTAAATATTAATTAACGAATATCAATATATAATTGAGTTGATAATGAGGTTGTCCTATATATTTGTATAATATTATTTTTTAATTTTGTTTTTTTCATTAGTTTCTTTTATTTTTTGATTTATGTTAATGTATAATGTTAAAGGTTGTTTTTTTGTCATTTTTTGAGTGTTTGTCTGAATATGAATAATATATTTTTTTTGTTAATAAAAGTAAAAAACAATTGAAGGATATTAAAGAAGCTCGAGAAGCATAATGAGAATAGTCTCGAATGAAACACACGGTAGATAGATATACTCAAATTACAAGGAAATATTGTATAAAATTACATAAAAAAATTTCCCCTGACCAACATACACTTACACAAAATATCGATAACATAATATTTTTGAAAAACAAATATAAGTAAGTACTTATTTACATTTTGATATTTATTACAATTTTATCAAAATTTATTTTTCACATATAAAATGAGTGATTAATTATATTTAGATAAACTAAAAATAAAAATTATATTTTTCATAAACTTGTTATTGTTGATGTTATTACAAATATTTATTTTTAAAATTTAATTTTGATAACAAATAAGTTTTCTTATTTATGTATAAAATTTTAATAATATATTTCATTAATTTAAAATAATATAAATATCAATATTTTGTATTTATTATTATTTTATTTTAAAAATTTAAATTTTTCATATAGATAATATTTTTTTATTTTTAATTTACAAATATAAATGTAATATTTTTGTTGCGTGCCAGCTGTCACATTAAATATATCAAATGTCGGCAGGGTCGGTGACTTAATCGAAACCCAAATAGCATATCCTCTTCCTGCTATCTCCCCTGCAAAACTACTTTTTTTTCTCTTAAATGATATACTCAACTTTTCCAATCAATACTCGAAAAATAAAAATATAAAAAATAATTATAAACAATTTAATAAAATAAATAAATAAATAAATAAATAAATAAACAGTAGAGAAAAAAAAGTGAAAAATTTCTGATAAACCAATGTGAATTTTGAGTATGTAAATATTAATACCCGAAAATAAAAAAAAAAAATGTAATAAAATTATTCAAACCAATTCAACAACAAAATAAAAAAATTATACAAAAAAAAAAAAAGTAAAAATTTTTTATACAACCAGGTGAATTTTAAATAAATAAAAATAAAATTTCATACTTATTAATATCTCATAGGAATAAAATAAGTAAATCAATATAATCCAGTAAATGAAATTATTTTCACAATAACTAAACAATCAGAAAAAAAAAAAAAACTATAAATTATTATCACATTTTTGGTTTTGGTTTTGTTTTTTTTTTTTGTAATACCTACAGCACAATTTAAATAACACTGTTGGAGATGTAAAATCTTTATACAACAGAGAGTACAAATATGACGCGGGTGTGGCGAGACTTCGCGATCAACTGGCCGGTTTTCGGTTTAGTTGCCGGCTTAGCTGGTGCTAGTGCTGTTGCCAGCAATTCACCAATAAAGTTACTGATACCGCTACATGACTCATTCCCTGCTTCATACACCACCCCCGTTTTTTTTGTTCTACCTTATACAAGAGTGTAGGTTCATATCATGATCATGTCTGACTGCAGTGTGTCAGTAATATTTTTTTTGATTATTTTTATTTTTGTGTAAGTGATACTTTCAATATTTTAATATTAAATTTTTTTTTTTTTTATTTTGGAAATATTACGCATCGATGAGTTTTATTATTTGTAATTTTATATTATTGTTGAAAAAAATTATGATATATTAAATAATAATTAAAAGAAAAACAAAATAAATTAAGATAATTTTTTTTTAATAATAAAAATATCGAGAAGATATATAATAGATGATAAGAAAAAGATGTGTAAAGATTTATGTATATAAATAAGTACAGAAATAAATACTACTACTATAATAATAAAAATATTATTTTTTTATAATAAATTTAGTTACTTATATAAAAATAAATTAATTTAAAAAAAAAAAAAGCTATCAATTGATTGCAAATTAATTTGTTAATTAATATTAAAGAAAATAGTTCAGCTAAGAAGAATAATTTTTTATTGAACGTTTGCCTGTGCACCGGTTAACAATCGGCACAAGACGGCAAAATGCATCAACGGTTCCGTTGTCTGTTGAAGAAGCTGCTGAAGCGGCAAAAGGAACGACCGTTTCGCTTCGTAAGTTATGTACTTCGAAACAGCGAATATTATTTTTTCATTTTTAATTTCAATATTTAAATCAAAAAATAAATAATTATAGTAACAAACAATAACAAAAACAAATAACAATAACATAAAATGTCATCAGTAATTCATGTGTGTAAAAATGAAAAAAAAAAAACTATTATTATAAAAATTATAATAATTTGTATGACAAATTGAAAAAAAAAAAAAAAAAAAAAAAAGATTCTCACGATATAAATTTTGATATTTTTATTTTCAACAAGATGAAATATTTCTCATCGATCCGTTCTGCCATTTTTTTTTTCTCGCTATTTATTCATGTTATTTATTTTATTCTATTTTTTATATTTTTATTATTTCAGTTTAACTGAAAAAATTTCAAAAATTTACACAAATAATAGAGACAAATACTTATTTCAAGAATAAATTATCATAATTTAAAATTTACCACAATATTATAGGTATATATATGAAAAAAATATTTTAATCTATTCATATAGTTGGCAGATTGAGAGCATAAAAATTTAAATAATTAAAATAATATATGATAATCCCAATAATTATTATAATTATTAAAATAAAAGAAAAAGAAATATATTTTATATAAAATATAAAACTTGTTGTTTTTTTTTTTTAAAGTATTAATTTCAAAGTCATGAAAAAAAAAGTACATGATAAATTTTGCTCATCAATTTAATCAATGTTTTTTTACTTAAAGTTGTAAAAATATTTTTTTTATTTATATACTAACGTCAGCTGTTGTACATGACTTTTATAAAATTTATTAACAGTGTATAAATATATATATTTTTATTTACTGTAATAAATATAATTATTATTATAAAAAATTATGATCGCAATCAATAAAATATTAAACAAAAATATAAAATATACTAATAACATAGTATTGAATAAATTAATAAATTATTCAATATTATACCAATTAGTATTATAAGAAGAAAATAATAATAATATTTCAATATCGATTAATTAAACAATAAAAATAGATAAAAATTATCGAGGGAAAGCCAGAAAAGTATAATCGTCTCGGTCGGATTAAAACGTGGAATTGTTCCAGCTTGATTCCAGTGGTGAGTCATTGTTGTTTGACTCTCAAACAAGCGACCTCGAAATTATAAAATTTCCACTCTCCTCCTCACTTATTCTATCATCTCACTTTTTTTTATAAATTATAAATAATTTTTTTTTTTTTCAACATTATATTTACGTGTCTAATATCATTTCAATCTCTCATCGACTGTAAAAAACACTTGGTAAAATTTAATAATAAATATAAAAATATATTTCATAGAATATATATAAGAAATGAGAAAAATATACAGTTATAGTTGAGCGTGTAAAAATAATGTAATAACAAAGCATTAAAAAAAAAAAATTAAATTAAAAAAATTTATCTTGAGAATGAGGTGAAAAAAAATATATATTTTATCTAGACATTATGACTAGATAAAAGTTTGTCTTAGTTTATATATATTTGTTGCTGGGGCGTTGGCTCTTCTCTACTTTTTTCGTCAAAAAAAAAAATATAAGTATATATATATTTTATAACAACGATTTGTTAAAAATTTTTTTTATATTTCTTGGCAACTGGCACAAAAATAATCAAGGCCATTATTTCTACAGATGTTAAAACAATTTAAAGTTTAAAAAAAAAAATAATAATAAAAATTTGAATATAAATTATTTGATTTTTTTTAAATTTAAAAAATATTGTAATTTATATATTGAAATAAATAATACTTGAAAATTATTTAAATTTAATTTAATAAAACAATAAAGCTTGATTATAATAATAATAATAATAATGAAAATTAAAATTTTTATATATAAATATTCAAGATTATTGATAAAAGTATAAAATAACCTTTTTTTTGATAATATATAATTTTATATCAACAATTTATTTGTTTTATCAGCAACAGTTTAAAAGTAAAAATCAGCTAAAAAAAATTATATGAGATAAAAATAAAATGAATAATAATATTGCGGAGGATGTTTGTTTGTGAAAATAAAAAATTATACAATGTAAAATTCATCAGTAATAATTGCAATGTAATACTTTGATGTATGATGACTATCCCCAAAGTGGAGGCGAGAAAGTGGATGACTCATACTCTCTTATATTTTTATGTTCAATAAATATGTATTATTTATTTTTGAAAAATTGTTTGTTAAATATTTCAACAAAATTGCATATAAAATCTATTTTCACATGACACTATGAAATTTTCAACAGAAACATCTTACGTTTTTTACTGTCTCAGTAGTCTTTACCCTCATCCAATTCTCATATTCTATTATTAGGAGTTGCCATTTACGTCCAAAAATGCAATCACAATAAAAATAAAAAATATATTTAACATATATTTAAAAAAACTTGAAATATATTAAAAAATAATCTTAATTAATCTTTTTTCAACAGATTAACATTAAATTTTAAAATAAAAGAATAATTTTTTTAAAAATACCCGTATAAATAAAAAAGTGCAAAAAATATTTTATAAAATTTAATCAACATTTCAAAAACATTTTTTATTTAATATTGTAATTTTCCCGTTTTTTTTTTTTTCAAATCTTGCGGGTGCCTCTATTCCTGATTACAGTAGTATTAATATTTAAAAAAAATATTTGTAATTATGTTTTAGATAAATTGTAATTATCAAAAAAAAATTCAATATATTTGGATTCAAGAAAATTTTAAAAGATTATTTTGTTTTAAATTTTGAAAATACTATTTACATATAAGTAGGTAAAAATAAAAAAAAAAAATGATAGTGATAAAATAATTAAAAATTTGTGAAATATTTTTTTATAATAATATTATACTTTTTAAAAATATTTTTGAAGATAATTAACGGTTTATTTGTACCTTGTCTGCAAGTACTTGGGTGCGTATTATATGAACTTGCAGGTCATGTTAATAATCATCACGTATATATTCAGAATCTCGTTGTGCATGCAAAATCAAGTCAGGCAAGTATCATTAATGGGCAAACGAGTTTTCGTCATACTCAGTATGAATTTATGATATTTTATTTAGGGAACATTCAACAATTGAATGAAAAATGAATATAAATATTTTGATAAATCAATAACAATCTAACGATAAGAAGAAAAAAAAATAAAAACCCTGAAATAAATTATCATCATTGTACGATAATATAAAAAAACTTGATTTTCTTTGAATCATCTTGATGATAATAAAATTTTACAGTTACACTAGTAACAAAAAAATGATATATAAAATAACCTATATTAAAATATATTTTTATGATAAATTTAAAAAAAATATATTTTATCAAATTTATTTAAAATATTTCATTAATTTTTATAGTTATTTACATTTATTTACTTACAAGGATTCTGGCATAATTGTTCATAAACAACACCAGCAGCAGTGTCTTCATCAAGAACATCCCAAAGACCATCACAAGCAACAATTAAAAAATCTTCAGTACCATCTAAATCAATACAAACAATATCTGGATCACTTGTAACATATGGTTTGTACTGAATGTCTCCTAAAAAATAAAAAATAATATATTTATTAATGAATTTTATAAAAACCTAACAGGGTAGCTATTCTTGACTCGATTATCCCATGAAAATGCCTAAAAATGATTTAGTCGTTTGATGTAAACCATTGGGAAGGATACAAATTAAGCCAAAATTTTCATGTTTTGCGACAAAAAAGTTATCCCAGTCGCTCAGGATAACTTGCGGATAATCAAGTCAAGAATAGCTACCCAGGTAAAATTAAATTTAAAAAAATAATGAAAATTTACGAGTAAATATGAAATAAATAATTCAATAATAATAAAATAAAATAAAAGGACTAGTTTAGTATAGCAATCTTGTTTTAGTAATTAAATATAATTATGCAATTAATGCGAAGATAACGTGAGTATCGTTTGAATAATAACCCAGATGAGTTAGCACGTTTATACTTCCGGTTATTACTCGTTTCCGCAATGTAAAAAAGAAGTAAAAAAAAAATTAAATTCATTGTCAGATATTTTCATTCAGCTATTTTTTAGCATTTTTAATTCTGAATAATTTAAAGAAAAATGAAATAAGTATGTTTAAATAAATATGTATGTAAAAAGAAAATCTAAAATATAAAGATAAAAAAAATAAATAATTTAAATTAATATATTTTATTTAAAAAAAAAAAATAACTAAACTTAATTGAAATATATTTTTCCAATTTTTTTTTTTTAGAGTATATTATTGTTTATATTTATTTATATTCATTGAATTATTATGATGTTTTCATCAAATAAATTCAACAGCATAAAGACAGGAAATATAATATTGACAATAATTATTATTCTAATCACGTATTTTATATTTTCACTCGTGTTGTACGTAGATAGATATGTTTGACCCAAAGGATTTAAACATGTTGAATTGTTTCACGTACAAATAAATAATAATATACAAACGTATTGTTAATATCCTGTTTGTTATTGATAAATTTTTAAATATAAAAATAATTAAAAGTTTGCAATAATAAAAACAAAAATATAATAATTTAACAATATTAAATTAGATATTTATTCAATTTTAAAAATAAATAAATTTGTAAATTGATATGAAAATTATTAATCCATATAATTATGATACTTTGAGTATAAATTGATCTTCATTATTATTAATATATATTACTTTCTCATTACACATAATCAATGCGCGTGTTTAAAAGCATCGTTGCGCTCTCTAACTATTCAAATCACTATGATAATAATATATTTAATAAAAGCTTTCATTTCATTTCACATTATAATTATCGAATAATAATAATAATAATATTCAATTTAGTGATTTTTATTATTAATTTGAAATTTCATTTTATTATACATACCAATTGCTCGTGATACACCAAGATGTCCATTAACTCGCCAAACACCAAAAAACATTACTGATCCTCCCATTCGTTCGACTCTTTCTCTTTCATCCTGTAATAAATTTTAAAAATTTAATAAATATATAATATTTACATGAAGTCAAGTACAAATAATAAGTATTATTCTTCAATTGTTTACCAAAAAATACTTGAATTTATAATCTTTTTTTTTTTTTTATCATAAAAATAATTTTGAATTTTTTTTTTTTAACGATAAAAATTTTATATTTAAAAAAAAATGTCAACTAAAGGTACACAAATTGATGATGATAAGAAATTGATAAATTTTTTAACTTATGAAGATTATTTAGAATCATTAGTAACAAAATTAGATTATTTATATTTAAAAAATACTGAATTATGTCGAAGAATTGCTGAACTTGGTTATCGTAGTACTGGTGTTACATTAAATAAAAATAATTTTGAAAAACGTAAAAATTTAGCAAAAAATTTATTATATCCAGTATGGCATAGATTTAAATTATATTCTGATATAAAAGAAAATTATGATAATAAATTACAAAATTTACTTGCAATGAGAGAATATAATAACCGTTTGGGTATAATATCAACAGTTATATTTATACGTAAACATACAAAATTAATGTTTAATATATCTGGATATATTGATTATACTGATAGACTTGAGAATGAAAATTTTTCTGATTTTTTTATAAATGAAAAAATATTATCACCAAAAACAAATGATTTAATTTATTATCATTGGAAAAATAAAATTATTAAAATTAATAAAAATAATAATTATGATATTATTATTGATACTGATAAAGGTCTTGTTTTAAAAAATTTACATGATCAACAATTTATTTATTTAAATACTGATTATAATCCTGGTATTGATACAACAAAATTAATTATTAAAACTGATAATACACCATATCAACAAATTGTTATTTATGATCATATTGTTAAAAGACGAAGTTAAAAATATAAAAGTATTGTAATTTATTAAATGAATAAATGAATGAAAAAGAAAAGAAAAAAAAAAAAAAACAAATCAATCAAATAAATTAAATAATTACCAGTCTTTCAGGTCTATGAGGATTAACAAGTTGGATGACCTCATTTGATTTAGCTAATGCAGCTTGTGAATCACCAGCCCAAGCAACATATAATTTTTTATCAATAATAAGTGCACAAACAGCAGTAGCTCCACTGTTTAAATTCTAAAAAAAAAAAAAAGTAAAAAATGTAATATAAAAAAATATTGAATTATTTATTAAAAATAAAATAATTATTATTAATTCTCACATCTCTATTTGATTTGTCTACAAAATGTGCATCTGTTGTGACAAATGCATCACGTAATGCACGTTCAGGATCTGTTGGATAATAATAACTTTCTGCTAAATACTGATGAAGATGTGCTGCACAATAAACAGCAGCATCTTGACCAGCATGACCATCAAATACTGCATAATAACTTGCTAATCTATCATCTTTAATATTAAACATTGTATTTAAATCATGTAAAACAACATTACGATCTTCCATCGTTCTACGACCATTTTTTAATGAATAAACTGTTGTCAATGGAAGTGGAGTTGATGGTGGTGGTGGTAATAATGCAAGTCTACTATTACTTTCCAGATATCTACGGCAAATGTCATTTACTTTTCCAGTTACTGCACGCATTAATTTCATTGATAAGTAAACTAAAAATTAAAATAAACAATATTTTATAAATCAAGTCAGTTTTTAGTTTTTTTTTTAACTGATATATTTTCATAATTAACAATGACAATAATAAATAAATTACTTAAATAAAAAATTATATTCTTACTATTTTTATGAGGATTTCGTCCACAACATTCTGGATGATTTTTTGACATTGTTTTCATTTCTTCGATCACTATGCAAACAATATAAGACTGTAAACTTGGTGGGCAGAATCTAAAAGAAAATAAATAACAATAATTAAAATATTATTTCCATAAAAAAAAAAAAAAACATTAATCATTATTTTACTTTTTTAATAGGACTTTTCAAGTATCTCAAAAAATGCAAGACTCAAAATTACTAAAGATAATGATAATTTAAGTGTTGAAAATATATTCAAAGTAAAAGTTTATAAATTAATAAAAATAAATGACTTATTTATGAATATATACAGAATACAACAAAATTAGAAAATAATAATTTAGTTATAATATTACTAACACTAAATTATAATTAAATAGCAAGTGGATATGATTTTAGAGAAAATAGAAAATAACTTTGATAACAATATTTCATATTTATATTAAAAAAGAAGAAAAATATAATTTAAAAAATGTATATAATAGTTGAAGATTGTCATGTTAATTAATTTAATTCATAAAATTATTTTTTATATAAATTTTTTAAACTTTTAGCCATGAGTTAAGAAGCCAAGTAGCTAAACGACATTTCAAGCGAATAAACTGATAAAAATGTTGGTGATGATGTCACGTTTAATTGAGCAATTAAAATACATGTATGTATTTATCAAAAGGCTCATTGAATTGAATCTCGTGCAAAAGGCGTGGCTATATTACTGTAATTAAAAAACGTAACTTTTTTTTTTTTAATTATATTCATGACAAAAATAAAAAAATAAAAATAAAAATAGACGAATAAATTATGAAATTATTATTGTATATTTTTTATATTAATAAATACTTCTAATTAAATAGTTAAAAATTATGAATACATACTTTTGATTGAGATATTGAAGTGTTATGTCAATAACAACACCAACAAGTTCACCCTCTGTGATATTGGATCCATTTGTTCTCACAGGTAGTTGATCATCTGGATCTATTTGTTCAACAAAATCAGCAAAAAATCTGCGATAGGCACCAAGATAATCTCCATCAGTTTCCATGGTGCTTTTATTATTTTTCTTTTTTTGTTTTCTATATTATAACAATAAAAACAAATTATAAAATTACTTCCTACTTGTATCTATATCTATGGGTATATTTTTCAAGGTCAATATTTTGTAAACTATTTGTATTTAAAAAAAAAAAAACACAATGTGTTGTTAATTAAATTATTCAAAAGCTAATTTTATTATATTTACTAACGTTAAAAAAATAAAAAATAATTTTAAAATTTTATTAAATTTTTTATTTACAAATTTAGGTACAGCATTAAATTTTTGACTAGAATGTTGTATGTAAAGACTAATCATTTTATTTATTTTTATCTAAAAATTATTTATTTATTTAAAAAAATATTAGTTTTATAATAAAATTACTTACCAAATTTATTGTATATTTGTTAAAAAATATAAAGATATTTTTTATGTTATTATTTTATTTTGACAATTACAATTTCACCAAACAGATAATTGTTCTTAGAATTGGTGAAAGTGTGAAATTATTATATTATAATTATTAAAAAAAAAAGAATACTCGTTGATATGCAATATTTGTACTTTCAATTGCGTCACTATTTCATTGACTGCCGTTAGTCACGTTGTTTGTCACAGTTTTTTGACAGTTAGATAAATTAAAAAATTAAAAAAATATATTAAATATAATTGGATAAAAAAAAAAAATGTATCCTATATAAATTAAAAATAATAATACCTTTGAAAATTAAATAAATTTAATGTTAGGTAAATAAAAGATTAATAATATAATACTTTGAATAATACAAATTTTTGTTGTTGTTTAATTTTTTACGATTCGTTGTATGATTGTGTCAAGATAACACGATCGTAATTGTAAATTCACCAAATTTTATTATGTCAATATGCGCATGTGAAGCGTCTTTTATCATTATTTTTAACAGATTCTTCACTTGTGTATTTTTTAATCGATATTTTTTATTACAAGAATTTTTTAATTAATATTTATTTGTCGGTTATTAGTCAATGTGATGACAGAATAGAGAATCAGATGGAATAGAATCATACATAGATAAAATGATGCATGACACAATACATAATGTAAGCTTCTCTATTTATGCACTATGCATTGTATTTGTATACATACAGTGCATACAGTCTAAAAGTCACTAAAAGTCTAAAACTCTAGAGTGAAACCGTCAGAAGAAATTCACGATGATCAATCAGCGCATGCGCGACAATATAACGATACATGGGGTCCGTTCGAAAAGTCACTCGGAAACCCGGAAGCAGCGCAGTAGACGAAAAAATATAGGAATAAAATAAACTTAAAAGTAACTAAAGGTTACTGTAGACTATTGATTGTAATAACGGCCATATTGCAGGCCACTCACTTTTGTTACTTATGAAAAGTATTTTTATAATTATTATTAATAATTAAACAATAGAATATTTTTTTGATTTGTAGTTTGTACCTATTCAAATTCATGAAAAAAAAAAAATCATGCTTACCACAACAAAATATCAAAAATTTTCTATGATCTCAATCTTGAACTTCCTCTCTCTATACTGATTCCCACTTTTCCATATTTATGTAGTATACTATAGTGGGAGAATACCTTTCGAATACATAGAGTGAAACCGTCAGGGTAGCTATTCTTGACTCGATTATCCCACCTACACGGGATAACATGAAAACGCCTGAAAATGATTTAGTCGTTTAATGTAAACCATTGAGAAGGATACAAATTAAGCCAAAATTTTCATGTTTTGCGACAAAAAAGTTATCCCAGTCGCTCGGGATAACTTACGGATAATCGAGTCAAAAATAGCTACAAAGAAGATCACGATGATCAATCAGCGCATGCGCGAGAATATAACGATACATGGAAAATCTGGGGTCCGTTCGAAAAGTCACTCGGAAACCCGGAAGTTCAAGATTGAGATCATAGAAAATTTTTGATATTTTGTTGTGGTAAGCATGATTTTTTTTTTTTCATGAATTTGAATAGGTACAAACTACAAATCAAAAAAATATTCTATTGTTTAATTATTAATAATAATTATAAAAATACTTTTCATAAGTAACAAAAGTGAGTGGCCTGCAATATGGCCGTTATTACAATCAATAGTCTACAGTAACCTTTAGTTACTTTTAAGTTTATTTTATTCCTATATTTTTTCGTCTACTGCGCTGCTTCCGGGTTTCCGAGTGACTTTTCGAATCGACCCTAGCTAAGGTAGACTGTCATGACTTCCTTTGCGTACGCATATATAAGATAAGGAGTTACAGGGAGTTACTCCTCCTGTACTTCTAGTCTTCTTGATCGGCCCCCTTGTTTTGTGACAAATCGCTATCTCTAATATTTGCCTAATCTTTACTCATTATGCTCAAACTTATCAGTGTATAAACTAAAATTAAAGCATTGACCAGTTGACATAGTAAGAGAGGGTAAAAAAAAAATTGAGAAAAAATTGTAGAGGTGAAAATTCTCTGAAAAATCCGTTTATCTCACTGCGCATTGAAGTGCGCATGCGTACAACATGTGTGAAAACTCACGCCAACAAACAATATAAACATTTACTTGCTTTTTCAACTTCTGCGCGAATGCGTGGTCATGATGCGCAAACAAAAATTTGATGAAAGAACGCGCCTAATAGGTGCTTTCTTTCGCAATTTATTTTTACGCATACGCACTTGGATGCGCAGTGAGGTTAAAGTCAGTTTGCAAAAGCGTAGTACGTAAAACGCTGTTAAGGTTATGTTTTGATCCTCATTTTTTGAGTAATAACACCCTACTTAAAAAAATGTCATAGAAACCACGAAAAAGGATCAAATACACATTAAATGCATATAGATGTTATTATTATTTTATGAGCATTTGATGTGTATTTGATCCTTTATCGTGGTTTCTAAGAGATTTTTTTTAAGTGTGACCAATAACATATTCGACGCCATTGTTTTTTCATCCATTGTTGTATCGTGAGATGACGTCAATGTAGGAAAGAGTACTGTCATTTCTGTTTACATTCTACATAATTAACTCATGAATTCGACTGAAATAGATATGTATATAACATCTATTTGTAAATAATTTTTTTTTTTTTTCGTAATACATATTCACTGCTATATCACATTTTAAAAATCCTGAAAAACGCTTATGTATAGTTAGAACGCACTCAATCTATAAAAAGAAAAACTAATTAGAAACTTGTTAATTAAATAATTATCATTATTTATGTTGTAATATTGATATCTCAAATAAAAAAAAAATAATTCCTAATCATTCACCGAATGAGGCCCCGGGGAGAATCGAACTCCCGATCTCCTGTTTACTAGACAGGCGCTTTGCCAACTAAGCCACGGTGCCGGGTAAGCTTCAGTAAAATTAGACTATTTTTAAACAGTTTTTAAGCTTCAGTAAAATTACACTATTTTTAAACAGTTTTTATTACACGAAAGTATCTAGTGTTAAGTTTTAATATTAATTGATAGTAGTATTTTAAATGTAAATATATTTTAAATTTAGAAAAAAAATATAATAAACTTGGAAATAAAATATTATTTTAACTCAATAAGCGTTCTTATTTTTTATAACTATGGTGATTGGTGAACCAAAAATTTCTCAGTGAAGTCTGTTACATCATGATTTCTGTTTTATTCATGTATAAAACATCATTTTATACATGAATAAAACTTTTTCCTATATTTCCAGCTTATTACTATCTTCCATTATAAAATTCGATTGTAACTATGTTCAGGTGAGCAAGAAAAAAACAAAAAACAAATAATTGAGATTTCCCTCAGTTTTTTTTTCAAATATCACCTTATTGCTATGAAGGTGATATATTAATATATTATATTAATCAATATTAATTTATCAGATTTTATAAAAAAAAAAAAAAAGAACATTCGAAAATAGTAGGGTTATAATTTTTTTTTATCTTACATATAATATTGCATATCATCCACATTGTTAATTATAAAAAAATAAAAGTTGATTACTTATAGATTGTTTGTATTCATGTCTAGCATAAATCGAAAAAACAATTTTTTAAATATTTTTTATTGAAAAAAAAAACATTAAAATTTTACTTCTATCTATTTACAACTGAGTAAAAAAAGTTATTTTTTTTTTCTTAATTTTGTTTTTGACTCACGTTGTATAAAAGTGACGAAAGCGGAAAGCAGAAGAGTTAAATCCGTCGCCATAATAGCGACGGAATTATTATTCTCGACGTAGATCGTCGTATAGTCAATATACGACTGTACAAAAATATTGTAAAAAAAATATAATTTAGGTGGTGACAAAATTGCCACCAATTAAACGGACAAAATCCGTGGAGTTTAATCAGTTTTCTGTATTTCCTTTTGTTTTTTCTTTTTTTTTTTGTTTGCTAAATTTTTCTTTTCGGGTTAGTATATATTGAAATCGACTCAAAGGTCGTTTCAATTTTTTCTGCAATACACATTCGAACATGGCTTATTGAAAAGATGAAGGGTCATCAGCAATTAACTTTTTCTCCCTGCGGAGAAGAGAATATCTCTATCAGTGAATATTATAATATTTTTTTAAAATTAGGACTATCACGGGTCCAATTAGTTAATAATAAAAATGGAGAAAAAACCAACAAAGTACAATCAATCAAGCTCGTGCAAGGTCACTGCTACTGAATCCAAAAAAAATCAAGGTATTTTTATATACTATTATTTAATTTTTTGTCAAATATTTACAAAAATAAATCATAAAAATATTTTAAAAAATAAATTTTTTTAATTTACAAGATGGTGTCAATGGAAAAATTTTTCCAAAAGGGTCAAAGAGGCGCGAACCATCAAGTGCCAAGGGTGAAATGTCAAAGAAATCAAATATGCAAAAAACACGAAATTCTGATAAGAGACCAAAACCTAAAGGACAGTATCATGGCTGTACAAAGGAGAATACCAAGGTACATTATAATAATTAATTTTCTATCAAAGTCAATTAATATTTATTATAAAATTGAGTTATAACCTCGAAGGTTATTAATTTTACAATAAGCTTAACCTATTTTTTGTTAAATTAATTAATCATTTATATTAACAAATGAATAATTTTTTTTAAAAACAGATAAATTGTGATGATACTGCCGAGTTTGGCTCGGTTATGGTACCAGGAAGTAAAAAACAGAATTTGAATCATCTGTTAAATTTTCATTATGAACCACGTGAAATACAGGGTGGCTCATCTGGTAGACGTAATAATTATGATCGATCAAGTAATTATAATCGTTGGGTACCATCTGTCCAACGACACAAATACAACAAAGATTTATTTTTACAAGCAAAGTTAGTATTATACTATCAAAACTTTGAGTAACATATACCTATATATATTTTTTTTTAATTATTAACTGATTTTTTAATTTTAATTTTTAGTTGCCAATTTGTTGTTACTGCCAATGGTAATTATTCAATAAATTTGTTAGACCCAGATACATTAGTAGATTGGACACTAATTGAACAAATTGTAAGTCTTTTTTATTTTCTTTACATAATTTCATTAAAAAATTGATAATAAAAACTAATTTAAAAAAAAAAATTAATTCTAGAAATTACATACAACAGAAAACTTGAGTTGTCCCATTTGCTTGGGTCCTCCAGTAGCTGGAAAAATGACAAAATGTGGTCATGTTTTTTGTTGGCCATGTATACTTCATTATCTCTCATTATCTGATAAAAATTGGCGTAAATGTCCAATTTGTTATGTACCAGTTGATAAATTAGATCTTAAAAGTGTTGTTGAAATAAAAGAGTATCCATTAAATATTGGTGATACAGTTAATCTTCGTTTGATGCGTAGAAAAAGAGGTTCATTACTTGCAATACCAGTACAAACAAATGATACAATAGATCCAATAAATTTTATCAATGTTGCTGATAATAATAAACAAATATTTTCAAAATTACTTATTGCAAATAATAATGATGTCAATGATATAATTCAAAATGAAAAATATGAATTAAAACGTGAATTAAATGAAGATCCTCATTCACCAGAAAGTTGTTTTATTGAACAAGCATTGAATGAATTATCAATACGAGAAGAATTAATATTAAAAACAAACAAAAATAACTGCCATATTGAACAAAAAAATAATACATCAGTAATTGATAAATCATTAATTAAATATAATAATAATAATAATAATAATAATAATATTGATGATGATAATAATACTACCGATATGGAAAAATTTTTTTACTTTTATCAATCTGACGATGGACAACATGTTTATTTACATGCAATGAATGTTAAAATGTTAGAATTACAATTTGGAAGTTTAAAAAATTCACCAACAGTTATAACTGGTAAATTATTAGAAAAAGAATCATCTAATTTTACTGAAGATATGAGAAAACGTTTAAGATACTTGAGTCATTTACCATTAACATGTTCATTTGATGTTGCTGAAATTCAATTAACAACACCATTGATATCAGATGATATTATGAGTTTTTTTACACATCAAATAATGGCAAGAGAAAAAAGACGTAAACGTAGAGATAAAGAAGAAAAAAAACGTGAAAAAAAAATTAATACTGAAGAAAATAAAAAAATGGGAAAATATCCAACTCCAAATGTTCATATTGAATCACATAAACATTTTCCTCAATGGCAAACTGATACAACTTCTACAAGGTAATCATTAATATTGTTAAAAAATATTAATTTTTAAATTTATATTTTAATCAGTTAATAATATTTCATTTATTTATTTATTTATTTTTGACAGCATGGATATTCCATCACCTCCAGAATCATTGACAACTCTTAGTCTTGCTTCAAGTCCATCACGAAGTGCCTTTGGTGATCACGAATCAAATGAAATAGATTCAATTGATGATTTTGTAACATATTCATCAAACAATGACCAAAGTGGTCCATCATTTGCCCAGATGCTTTTGAATAAAAATTCAAAACATAATAATTCTTGTTCATGGCCATCAATGAATCCTCGAGATTATTCAAATACAGATAATAATAAAACTAATAATAAACAACACAATAAAAATATAACAGCTGATGATGATGAATGTGGTGTTGCACCAAGTTACAGTCAAAGTTTTGGTGATGTTCTTGCACAGGCACTTGAAGCTTCTGTTACTCTTGATGATACTCAATCTTCCAAAATTAAAACTAAAAAAAAGAAACGTGGCAAGCAAACGTTACTTTTTGCAACTGGAATGAGCCGAGCTGATTGAAAATAATAAATAAAATAAAACATGTTAAAAATATTCTTTAGGGCTTAATTGATTGTTAACAAAATAATTATTTGGTTTGAAAAATTAATTTTGTTATTTTTTTTTTTTTTTGTTAAATTACCTTAATTGCTTGTCATTGGATCATATATAACAACAATTAAATTAATATGTACATGTATTTCAATACTGGAGCAAATTAAAGAAAATAATCAAATTATTTAAATGTTGTTTTGTCAAGTTTTACTATTTATTTTATTCATTTGAAGCTGATATTAAATTGCATTTTTTTTCTAAATAGATTCACATGGTAATTCAAATGAACATGAAATCTTATTTAATTGATTAGTATTTGTGTCAGTTATTTATTGAAGATTCTTCAATAAAAAAATATATAAATATATAAAATAATTAAATTAATTAAGGAAATGTTATTTATTTAAATTAAAATTCCTAATTTCTTATATTTTACCTTTATTTTATTGTTAAAATAAATAAATGTCTGAAAGATGAAAAAAATAATTTTATATAAATATATTAATAAATAATAAAGGATAAGGTTATAAATTAAAAAAAGTAATAACAACAATAAATTCAATTTTAACGCTTGTTATTTATTCATTTATCAAATCGAATAATTTTCGCTAAGACTATAAACATCACAGAGCATATAAATAGGAAAAAAAAAAAAAAAAAAAAAATTAAAAAAAATGAGCAACGATGGGATTGTTGATGGTTGAGTGAAAAAAAAAATGTTTTTTTTTTTTTAATTGTTTTTAAAGAGAAGTTATTTAATCGACCTCTTCAATGGTTGGTCCGGCACCTGATGTTGGAGCACCACCTGGAGCAGCACCACCAGCACCTGGCATACCTCCTGGCATACCACCTGGCATACCACCACTACCTTGGTACAATTTGGTGACAATTGGATTGCAGATTGATTCAAGTTCTTTTTGTTTGTGTTCATATTCTTCTTTGTCTGCAAGTTGATTTTGGTCAAGCCATTTGATGATTTCATTGCATTTATCAAGAACAACTTGTTTATCACTTGAGCTGATTTTGTCTTTTAATTTTTCATCTTCGACTGTGCTCTTCATGTTGAAGCAGTATGATTCAAGACCATTTTTGGATGAAATTGTTTCTTTTTGTTTTTCATCTTCATTTTTGTATTTTTCAGCTTCATTGACCATACGTTCAATATCTTCTTTGCTAAGACGACCTTTGTCGTTGGTAATGGTGATTTTATTTTCTTTACCAGTTGATTTATCAATGGCTGATACATTAAGAATACCATTAGCATCAATATCGAATGTAACTTCAATTTGTGGTACACCACGTGGTGCTGGTGGAATTCCAGAAAGTTCAAATTTGCCAAGAAGATTGTTGTCTTTTGTCATGGCACGTTCACCTTCATAAACTTGGATCAATACACCAGGTTGATTTTCAGCATATGTTGTGAATGTTTGAGTTTGTTTTGTTGGAATGGTTGTGTTTCTCTTGATAAGAGCAGTCATAACACCACCAGCTGTTTCAATTCCCAATGATAATGGTGTAACATCAAGAAGAAGAAGATCTTGTACAGCTTCTGATTTATCACCATGAAGAATAGCAGCTTGAACAGCAGCACCATAGGCAACAGCTTCATCAGGATTGATGGATTTGTTGAGTTCTTTACCATTGAAGAAATCTTGAAGAAGTTTTTGAATTTTTGGAATTCTGGTTGATCCACCAACAAGAACAATATCATGGATGATTGATTTGTCCATTTTGGCATCACGAAGTGATTTTTCAACAGGTTCAAGTGTACCTCTGAAGAGATCAGCACAAAGTTCTTCAAAACGTGCACGTGTAATTGATGTATAAAAATCAATACCCTCATAGAGTGAATCAATTTCAATATTGGCCTGTGTTGATGATGACAAAGTTCTCTTTGCACGTTCACATGCTGTTCTCAATCTACGGAGTGCTCTTTTGTTGGCAGTAAGTTCTTTTTTGTATTTACGTTTAAATTCTTGAACAAAATGATTGACCATTCTGTTATCAAAATCTTCACCACCCAAATGAGTATCACCAGCAGTTGATTTAACTTCAAAGATACCATCTTCAATTGTTAAGATTGAAACATCAAAGGTACCACCACCCAAATCGAAAATCAGAACGTTACGTTCACCGACTGCTTTTTTGTCGAGGCCATATGCAATTGCAGCTGCGGTGGGTTCATTGATGATACGGAGTACATTCAATCCAGAGATTGTACCAGCATCCTTGGTTGCTTGACGTTGAGAGTCATTGAAATAAGCTGGAACAGTGATAACAGCATTGCTGACTGTTTGTCCAAGGTATGCTTCGGCAGTTTCCTTCATTTTAACAAGGACCATTGAACTAACTTCTTCTGGGAAGAAGTTTTTGTTTTCACCCTTGTAGTTGACTTGGATTTTTGGTTTGCCACCATCGCTGATAACTTCAAATGGCCAATGCTTCATATCAGCTTGGACAGTTGCATCATCAAAACGACGACCAATCAAACGCTTGGCATCTTTAATTAAATAAAACAGAAAAAAAATATTAATTTTCTGATAAAATAATAATTTTTAAATAATGTAATTTTT